>JAHBCN010007983.1:0-40895 GCA_019359885.1 Listronotus oregonensis
ATTATTATAGCTATTTATGTATCAAGGGCGTTACTGGGACTATCAGGTCGAAATCTAGCCCTCGGGCTATTTCGACCTTCAGGACATTATAGTCCAGTAAAGCCCGTGGTGCATACAATGCTTTATGTTTTCCCCAAAAAAAGAGTTTTTTCAATGACTAATTACATTATTTATTCGCAATATAAAAAATAAGTTGCACCTGTACCTGTATACGTAAGTAGATAATGACTGGTGTTAAGTTTGACTTTGATGTTTCTGTCAGTTAGTCAGTTGGCATTTTTTATTTAACGATTTGCTCAAAATGGAAGAAATTCCAAAAAATATAAAAAGAAAAAGGCCAAAAAAAGACCGAAATCTTTGCCAGTTAAATCAAGGCAACAGTAGGGATCGGGAGTATGGATATTTGGTATTTGGAAAGATGCGAACGCAATTCTTCACATAACCGAAAACGTTTTAATGGCATATTTCCAGGAACTGGTAAGTTATTGATTTTTTTTTAATACATATGTTTAACAAACTTTATTATTTTTAGTCGGAAAAATATAGTCCGAACTCTCTTGGGCCAAGTATTCGACCCTAAGGTCTACGTTGATGGTCTATAAAAAATATAGACATTTCGCAATACCATCGTCTCATATCTTTTTTAAAAGTTAAGTAGAAAGGATACTTCCCGAAGAAGTCAAAAGTTTTGGAAGGAGAACAAATATTAAAATTTATTAAGAAGGCTCCTGATGATATCTACTTGGTACACAAAGTCATATTGGTTAAGGGGTTTTTTTTTTTGGGAGGTTTAAGGAGATGAGTTGGTCAAAATGACCATTGATGACATTGAAGTAGAGGAACAGTCTTGGTTATAAAGGTACCAGAAAATTAAAATTTTCTCAAAAATTTTACTATCATTGAAGAAGATTTAGGCGCTTTAAATTTAATAAAAAAGTACACAACATTAAGACCAGCTGGAATAAAGGAGCGAAGACTTTTTTTACCTATAGAAAGGGTCGATGTACACTACAACTTATTGAAAAAATACCAGGAAGCGTCCCAACATTGATCGCAAAATTTTTAAAACTGGATAATGCAGAAGCTTACACCGGCCACTGTTTGCGTCGCACATCGTCAACTTTACTTGTTGAGGCAGGTGCTTCGTTTGAAACGCTAAAACAACATGGGAAATGGAAAAGCTCTTCAGTAGCTGAAGGATATATAGAAGAAATTATTACTATGGAGAAATAAAATTTTATGAAAAAATATATTTATAATTGGCCAATGATTTAGATTTTTTTAAATATATTTGTTATTTTATGACACACACCTAACAAGAAATGCTGGAATTATACAGGGTGAGTCAACGATAGAGTAAAGTTCCTTATTTCATTGGTTTCAAAAGTTATGAGAAAATAGTAAATACAAAAGATGTAAAATTTCTAGGATGCAAATTTAAAATTATTTTAAAGATAAGGGTGGCTCAAAAAGCGTGACGAATAAAACATACATTTTTTTTAAATGAAACACCCTGTTTTTAAATTTTGTTTTGAATTCCTTTTAAAATTTTTTAACTTTTTTATTAATAATAATGCATACCTAAACCTAATAGTTTTTCCAATATTTCAATTTTTCTAAAAAGAAAATAATTTTCATACTTGCAAAAAAATAGCGCCATTATTTTTGAAGGTAGATTACTCATATTTGATATTAGCGTTATTCGAAGATGACGTAAAAGATATATGCAACGGAATTTTAATTAGATGCTACAGGGTGTTCAAAATAAACGAATATATTTGGATCATTTTAAATTGAAAAATCTCGATTTTTTTAAATGGCGCACCATATATATTATTATTTTTCTGAAAGATCTTACAAAAAACCCACAACTTTTATTAAGTATGTCATATACCTATTTTTAATACTTTGCGATTTATTTTAACTTTTCCAATATTTACCCTTCTTTCTGTCTAAGACTATTGCTATAACATTAGTTGGCCATTTTTAAATTTTAAATTCACAGAAAAAGTAAATAATAATAAATACCTATTATTACAAATTAACTTATTTTTAATTATTATTATGGCGCAATAAATGTTCAAAAATATGCCCTTCTACTTGGATACTTATGTTTAGTCTTTTTCGTATATTTTCTTGGACGTTGGACGTAAACGGTGTTATTCTCCTGCACGCGTCCCGAATCCTATTTTCCATATCTTCTGGTGTTGTAGGGGGATTTACATAAACACGATCTTTAACATATCCCCACAAAAAGAAATCTAGTGGTGTTAAGTCACATGATCGAGGGGGCCATCCAATGAATCCACCTCTACCGATCCATTTCTGTGGGTAATGATTATTTAAAAATTCTCGAACTTCTCGATGGTAATGCGGAGGAGCTCCATCTTGCTGAAACCACATTTGTTGGATCTCAATGTAGTTGAGGTAAATCATTCTGCAAAAAGTTTAAATATCTAGGCCCGTTAACTGTTTCGCGAAAAAAATATGGTCCAATAACATTAAAGTGTTTTATTCCACACCACACATTAAGTGACCAATGGTTTTGGTTTTGCACTTCCCGTACCCAGACTGGATTAACTGTTGAATAATAGTGCATGTTATGACGATTAACTGCACCATTACTGCGAAAAGTAGCTTCATCGGAAAACATTATTTTAGACAAAAAATTTGGATCGGCCTCTATTGCTTCATTTATAACGGTGCAGAAGTTTACCCTTTGTTCAAAATCGCGGTCTAGAAGTTCTTGGTGTAGTTCCACGTGGAAGGGATGATATTTGTGTTTTCTAGTGGTGCGGTTAACGGTAGATTGGGATGTATCACATAAGCTAGCTACTTGACGGCTACTGACCTGGGGATTATCTTGAACTTGAAGTAAAATTTCCAATTCTTTTTCCTCATTGGTAGCATTCCAGTTTACCACTTTCCGTTTTTCATATTCAATACTACCACTAGCATTAAACCGTTCCATTAAACACTGAAGAGATTGCCTAGTCGGTACACGTCTATTAGGGTACTTCGCCTTGTAAAGTCTTACTGCCAACAAAGTATTTCTTTGCGCCTCACCCAGTATATAAATCATATCAATTAATTCAGCTTTAGGAAAATCCATACTTATTTTTTTTTTAAATTTTCTGACACCACAATAAATTTTATGAATTTATTTACTCAGATGTCAGGTTAAAATTTGACAATGTCATTTTGTCATGGCCAACTAATGTTATAGCAATAGTCTTAGACAGAAAGAAGGGTAAATATTGGAAAAGTTAAAATAAATCGAAAGTATTAAAAATAGGTATATGACATACTTAATAAAAAGTTGTGGGTTTTTGTAAGATCTTTCGAAAAAATAATAATATATATGGTGCGCCATTTAAAAAAATCGAGATTTTTCAATTTAAAATGATCCAAATATATTCGTTTATTTTGAACACCCTGTAGCAACTAATTAAAAATTCCGTTGCATATATCTTTTACGTCATCTTCGAGTAACGCTAATATCAAATATGAGTGATCTACCTTCAAAAATAATGGCGCTATCGTAATTTTTTTCTTTTTAGAAAAATTGAAATATTGGAAAAACTATTAGGTTTAGGTATGCATTATTATTAATAAAAAGTTGAAGAATTTTAAAAGGAATTCAAAACAAAATTTAAAAATAGGGTGTTTCATTAAAAAAAATGTATGTTTCATTCGTCACGCTTTTTTGAGCCACCCTGTATACTTTAAAATAATTTTAAATTGTTCATCCTAAGAATCTTTACATCTTTTGTATTTACTATTTTCTCATAACTTTTGAAACCAATGAAATAATGAACTTTACTCTATCGTTGACTCACCCTGTACAAGAAAAAATATTATTCATTTATTATTGAGAAATCGAACGAATGATGAATTGATTCTTTTCTACAATTTAACAACGCACTAACGAGTAGTTTTCTAGAGTTAAATAACATTAATTTTAATTTGATGTCTTGTATATTGTGTTGTTGTTTCTGCGTTGTTTTCTCTGTAGTAATAATGTGTGCTTTTTTGTTTATTTTTTTGGTTTTTTCGGTCATTTTTTTGAAAAAAAAAACAATGTTTAATACACGTTTTGGATTCTTTATTAAACCATCATTAGAATATCTAAAAAATTGTAAACATAGAAGTATTATATATTTTTTTTATCTTGGGACAGTCCACGAAGGCTGATGCCTAAGTACTAACGTACCGTGGGTGTCTTAAGTGTGGTGAGAAAGAGTTTATTCACCCGGGACTTAAATATTTGGAGATTGGGAGGAGAAGGAAAAACTTTTGCGGGCAGCAGGTTCCATAGTCTTGACACTCTAGGTATGAAGAATTGAAGAAAGCGGGAAGATCGGGGCCTTTATAAATGAACTGTGAAAGAATGCATAAAAGTAGTTGCACAACGTGTTGCTCTGTTGGGAGCTGCCAGAGAAGGAACTATACTGGCCAACTCCTCTGAGCAGAAGCCGTGAAAATACCTATAGAAGAGCGACAGATATCCCCTACTGCTCGACGGTGGGCAAGAAGAGGAAGCCTTTCTGTGAGCGTTGGATCATTAATAAGACGAACGGCTCTTCTTTGAATGGAGTCCAGCAGAATGCTAAGTGTTGTAGGAGACGGCATTCCTCAGATATGAGAACAATATTCTAAAGAGGGTCTGATTTGGGATACATACAGAGTGTACAGATTGGAAGAAGAGAAATATTTTCTGGCTCGAAAGAGGAATCCAAGTTTTTTAAAGCTGCCTAGGCTATAGATGTAATGTGTTTGTGCCTAAAAGTAACGCCGACAAGATTAAACGACTCTATGTTCTGCAGAACTTGGCCGCTCAGATGTAAAGGAGCATTGGCAGAGACTTTGTTGACTGTGTTTTCGAGGCATTAAACTGAACAAGATTTTTATCGTCCCAATCCAAAATAAGTTTGAGGTCTTGTGAAAGAGATATCTGCATTGACCTGTGCTTGTTTTTCAAATCAGAATTACATGGTGGCTTAAGAAATTGAATACAGAGTGGAAGGTACTATCGTCAGCAAAACTATGAATGGGATTAATTGTGGAAGAGAGAAGATCGTTAATGTGTAGAAGAAACAGCATGGGTGCCAGCACTGAGCCCTGGGGCACCCCAGCATTAACTTGGTAGAAGCTGGAAGAATGACCATCTACAGTAACTGATATACGTCGATTAGAAAGGAAACTGAAGAGCCAAGAGCAAAGCTTAGGTGGAAGACCGTAAGAACGGAGTTTGTTAAGAAGCCCATCATGCCAGACCTGATCGAAAGCTTTGGATATGTCAAGAGCAGCGATCTGGGATTCACCAAGAAACTCAAGGTTTGTGTGAGACAAAGGAAAGAAGATCAGCTGTGGATCTACTATGACGGAATCCATATTGTCTATCATGTAAGATCTTATGTTTTTCCAGATACTTTAAGATTTGGGAATTAATGAATTTTTCCATTACTTTGCAAACAACTGAAAGAACCCAAGTAACTCAAGATGGTCCTTTATATCATTTTCTTCTTTATAAAAGTTTTATAAAGGCGTCCAAAGACCTTTAAAATATTTATAAAAGTGTTATTTTACACTAAATAGTTTTTTAAGCAATATGGCTTTTTAATATAGTTGTAAAAACTTTCTTAAAGCTAATTAATATATCTTTTATATACTTGCTTTAACAAGACTTTATAAAAGTGACAACCACAGCTGTTAGAGAGTTTTCAGAGTTTTATCTGCATAATTGTGCCATTAATTTAAACCTTTTTAAAAACCCTTATGGAGTAATTTGCGTATGTTTATCCCAATGCTTTATAATTAACGCCATTATAAAGGTATTTTTTAAATGCTTTGTTGTAGTTATTTAAAAGGTTTTTTTAAGTAGTCAGCAACGAAATAAAATTTCTATAAAGCAGGCATACCCAGCGGTAAGTCATTCGGCTATTTTGTCGTGTGTTTTCTAAGCTAAGCTAAACTTATTGAAATTGACAATGACGAGAAACGGGAAAACTAGCTATTAGAATTAGAAAATTAAATCTTAAACGATGACGTGCTTTTAAGAAGTCGGTACACCTACTGAAATTTAAAAAATATATATTTTTTATTAAAGAGATACGAAAATGAGCCAGGATGTTTCAGGTTAGCTATATCTTCTTAAAGCACTTAGTAGCTATATTAAATAATAGGCTACCAAACATTTTACCGTCAGATCCGCGGATACTGCTTAGCACTCCACGCAAAGTATTCGTTGCCGGTCTTTTGGGAGTTTACACGTCAGCCGTATCGGCGATGATATTGCAGTTCGCACAGGCTATTTTGATAAGAAAAATGTATAATGAATGTTTTAAGACAATTAAGCCGAAACGATAAAAACGTTATATCTATACAGAAATAGTTAAAATTATTAGATAAGGAGGTAATGCATGCAATAAATCTTAAAATAAATAAAGGTACATTAAACGTGCAAATAGCCACTAACTGTTTAATAACGCAATAATGTGTTGTAGCACCCTTATAGAGCCAAAAGAGATATAACAACTGGATTAGCGCCCTCTGTACATTATTCGAAGTTCTAGAGGGTCGCACTAATTCTTTTATAAAGCTGTTATAAAGCAAACCCATAAAAAATAGTTTTTTAAAGGCCGTTTAATTGAATATTTCGCAACCATTGCCATTCTGACCAGTTTGCACGTCGCCATTTAATTTTTCTCAGGATGTTAGGGCCGCCATTGTTGTATAAAGCAATTAAATTGCGTATTATTCCTTTCATCTCTAACTAGTTTGTATTTTAATAATTTTTTCGGGATTAAAGTATGGAAATTTAACATCTAGTAACATTTTAAAGGTTAAAATAAAATACGACATAAACAATAAATGTTTGATATAATTTTTTCAATCCAATTTTTAATTATTTTCAAGGCGCTTTGATAAATATAGAGCTAAAACTATATATTTTATCAGAAAAAATCCATCGCAAGTGAATTTCACATTCTGCATATGCGAAACTTTCCTAAAATGAGTTATTTATTTTAGGTGTAATATATATGTATATCGTAGATCAGTCTGCTTTTATTTCCAGTCGTGTTCAATAATATAAAAAAGAATCGGCAAGGGCGACAACCATAAAATACCTTTTAAAAAACAATTTTTTTCCAAGTTTACCTATGCAACTGAAATAAAGTATTTATTCAGCAAATTGCTGTCAACTTGCTATCGGCTAGTGAAAAATGCGCATGTCTGACAAGCTGTTTAATCGAATATGTAGCTTTCTAGTGACATTGATAGAGTATTTATAAAGTACTCATATATCCGTTTTATTACTGATGAATTTTGTACCATAATAAACCTTATTTATAATGGAAAATTATAACGCTTTAATAAATTAGCTGTATAAAGTGCGCCTATTTTGGGTATATAAACACTATGTTAGGTTTGAGAGAACGTTGTATAGAACAAATAATAAAACATTGGGCTGGATAATTTAGTGATGTAGCGGTTCTCTCAGCTTTTAAAAAGCAAGTTGTGTTACTTGGGAAGAGATATAGGTCTATAGTTAGAAGGCAGAGTTTTGGATCCTTTTTTGGGGGCAGGTTGCACACGTGCAGCTTTCCAACTTTCCGGGAAAATGCCCGTGTCGTAAGAAATTCGAAAGAGGCCACTTAGGATGGGTGCAAGCTCGGGAGCACATTTTTTTTAAGACGATTGCTGGTATGCCATCCAGCCATTATACGAATATGATTTAAGTAAACCTGCTAATAAGTAAATAGTAGCGTGTGTAGGTATTTTCTCTCGATGGACGCCCGCTTGAGTAAGCGAGCGTCCAAACCTATTACCAAAAATTTAGCATTGTTTTGTGCGTCTAAAGTGAATACTATAATTGTCTTTCACATAGATAAAATTAAAAATACCCCTTAAATTAGTTTATTTACTTTATTTCAGAGTAACAACTGTACAATAATATAATTTAAACACTAGTAAGTGTACATATTAAAAAGTTTTCTACAGGGTTTTTATTTATATTTAAGGGTTAAATAAAGAAGGAAGGGGGTATAGAGAAGCCTTGCATGTAAGAATTTGGCATTTGCACTTTTATTCTCCCATCTATAGATCTCTATTATAACTCCGTTCTCGTTCCATATAAAGGTATGAAAACGAACATTCATTAATACATACAAATAATTTAAATTCTAGTAACATCTTGAAAGATGTAAAATTTAAATAAAAACCCCATATCAAAGGAAAAAACTAAAGTCAACAAAGATCCTTTTAAATCAAACTTGGTTAGATTTTGTTTCCTAAAACAAAGGCTCCTCTTTAATAACAAACAATTTTTCTATACTTGGTTCTTGTTCTATGTCTTCTGTTTCTTCCTGCTTTGATTTTTTTACTTCGCCGTTTGAATACGATTTTTTTCTCTTTCCTTGTTTTTGTCCTTCTGTTTTTATCGATTTTAAAATCGACATGGATTCATTTTTAACTAAAAAAAATCGTAAGATAAATTTTAATTTATGTCAAAATTACAGACACATATATGCCTTATTGTTATAAGAAACAAAAATCTCGTTAAAGATTATAAAAATTAACACTAAAAGACCAACAAGTTAAAAACAAGGAAGTTTAAAGGTGTATGGAAGCCCGATGCTATGGCCCATTCGATCAAAAAATGTCCAGCCCAGTATGAAAATAACTGTCAGAGTTGGCCCCGCCGATTCTGCGCACAACAAAATTCCACGAAAAATAATTTTTACTACATGATAATCGGTGAAGTTAGCCACACATTATAATTTGAACGGAGTACCGTTTTTTGGATTGATCGAAACCTTCTCATTTTAGTGATTAGTGTTTATTAAATTGTGACTATAATTTTGTGTTTATTGTTGTTATTATAATATCGTAACAAAATGACTAGAGGTTGTATGGTTTGTCTTGCAAACCAAGGGTAAATACCCGTCTTTTTAACTTTAGGTAAGTATTTTTATATTTTAATTAGGTGCTTCTTATAAGACGTAACGTTAGGTAACCGAATAAATTATAATATATCAATTATGAATAATAGAAAAATTCATAGGAAATATTACTGAAAAAGTAAGGCAATCTTAACTATCTTTTAGATGATTTCCATAATGTTTGTGTATTTCTGTGGATTATTAAAAAAGAAAAAGGTTTATTTAGGTACTTTTATTTCATTTAATAATTTAGTACCTCTTTTAAAAGGATCAAAATTATTGATTACTGGGCAGACCAGGCAAATTTTAATATATACAGGTCCCTCTAATTGAATGAAAGGAAGTACAATTTTGGTACGGTTTTGGGGCGCTGATTACAAATCTAAAAAAAATTCGGCAATGTTTAGTTTTCGAGATATTCATCATTAAAATAAAACTAACCTTATTTACACTATTCCTCCTTTTTTTGCACAAAATTCTTGATTTTTACACTAAATTGGCACACAATATTTCACAAACACCTTTTAAAACCTTTTTTTATGTTTATTTTACACCTTTTTACACTTTTATTTTTTAGCAAATATGGCTGCTGCTTTTGAACTTAAAAGTTCGCAATTTAATGGAAAAAGATGTAAAATAAATAAAAATACAAGGTTTTAAAGGTGTTTAAAATATGTGTGCCTTTGTGCAAATCAAATTGTTACAAAAGAAGGAGATATAGTGAAAATGAGGTTAGTTTAATTTTCAACTTTGATGATGAAGATCTCGAAACGAAACTTGCCGAAGAGATATTTTTAGATCTGTAATCAGCGCAAACCCTGTATACCAAATTTGATCAAAATCAGAGAGGAGGCAACTTTCAGACAATACCATTTGTTTAAAAATAAATTAGATTTTTGGTTTCTTAATCTTGCATTATCAACTTTTAAGCTCGAATACTGTAACACATAATATTTAACGGATACTGTACAATGGATACTCAGGTACCAAGGTTACTAAACATTTTTAACCACTGTTATTCTGTCTCATGAATGTTTGTTATTAGTGAAAAGTTATGCCTAAAAAGCAGTTAAAAAATTTTCACTTTTTAATGTACAACCAGAATCTTAGGATTAGATTAAACCATTTACACTATCTCGCCCTTCTTTATCACAAAATTGGTGATAAGTACATAATACTATCATACAATGTTTGAAATTTATTTTTAAAAATCGTGTTTTTATTTATTTACAAAGATTTTTGGTAAAAATACAAAACTCCCAAAAATATCGACCATTTAAATAGAAGGCTGTAAAGTGGCGCCATCTATTCTTTCTTATTATTCAGATGATATAAAATCCAATATTACACAATAATTTTTAATATTCTGGTAGTTCGTTTTCCAACAATTTTGTGTAAAAATAAATAAAAAAACAGTGAATCTTAATTTTACTTTAAGTTCAACTTTATAAAGTAACAAAGTTTGGAACGGCCTACCCTATTCTTGGGCAAACCGGGGGAAACCCCGTTCCCGCTGCCCTGATGCCTGGACAATTTTGTTCTACAGTATTGGGCCCATACACCTTTAAACTTCCTTGGTTACAAATGATATCAAAGTAAAACACATTCAAGACAAATTTAATATTATTTTTATATATTATTTTTATTACTGTAGATCATTCGCAGGAATTAAATAGTCTGGTCAATTGGTGTGTTAACTGTTTTGAACTAAAGTGACCAAATGTAGAGTGATGCTTTTATAAATGGAGTCCTTTTTCCAATACTCAATGGTGGTGTTGTTGGATACTGTAACTAGTTTTAGATCTGGGAGTAATTTTTAGTAGCGATTTGTCAAAAAAACACATAGATGCTATAGTTTTAAAAGCAACAAGAATGTTAAGGCTTTCTACGCCGTCCTGTTCAAACATCTGTGATTTAAAACAATTAAATCATTATATAATAGTCTTGTTAATTTCTTGGAATATTGTATTATATGGTGTCAGTCTATAACTGTCACGTCAACGTTTAGAACATAAAAATAAGTTTACAAAATTTTTTATTTATGATTTCCGTATAGAGATTTCATCTTGACAGTTAAATTGGCGGTGTGGAAAGCCTTAACTCCGTAAAAAATCACTGGCACTTTTCTTGTTAAGTTAATCAATGGCCAATTACTGTGACAAGTTATTATCTTTGATACCTTTCGTATACCAAAGACTAACAAGATCCAGACAACTATTTCAGTTATTAATCAACAATTCGGGTTTAAAATTTCACCGACTTATAAAAAATACAGCATGCATTTGAATCTTTGATATTTGGCTAGTTTTTGAGTTTTAAAACCATAGTTAGAAATAGAATTTCATATAGTTATAAATAATAGTAATTAGCATATTGCCAAAGATCTTAACTAGTTTATGTTTTTTGTTTTTACTATTTGGAGTTTTACTCTGTAAGTATTAGTTTAGAATAAATAAATAAATAAATAAATTTAAAAACTTAAAGATCCCATAGTACAGGAAATGAAGCATTTTGCTTGTGCAGTTGACACATGAAACACTTTATTATGCAGGGACTTGGCTAAAAAACTACATTTTAATGTAATAATTTGGGTCTTTTTTAATACATCGACGCATTTTTACGTCTGAAATATAATTGGGAAAAATAAAAAGCCGCTTTGCTAACCAGAACTAACCATGACCGACTAGAACTTAGGGCTTTTGAATTTGTTTGAATGCTTTTTTTTACATTAAATGCATTATTTAGAAAAAGCCTACTTTTTAAATTACACGCCGAGTCTCTGTATAATAAAGCATGTTTTATATGTCAACACTGTCAAGAAGCTCGTGAGCCGGGGTACCTCTAGACATGAGTAAACTAATTTCATTACGAAAACATGCAGATATACTCACATATTTGTTGAGGCAAAATAGATCCTGGTTGATTTAATCTAAGGTAAGTGTTGTTGATTTTCTTAGGCAGGTAAGAATTCAACTGTAGACAAGCATTACAACAATTCTCAGGTCGATGCAGTGATTTCTCGAAAATAAGTTCGCAATTTGCGTGTTTCCAATAGTCGGTTACTCCTGCTTTGCCATTTTTGTTGATCCTTTTGAAGTTTTTGTTACCCAGACAAGTTCCATAACTAAAAATTAAATATGAAAGAATTTTTTGAACAAAACTTTTGAAAAATCGATTTATTTTGGAGTCCTAATCTCAGAATGAATTCATACCTAGAAAACGTTTTCAGGCAACTGTATAAATCTTTAGCTGATCGTATATCCGATGAACTGATAGGAAGTATGCCTATCCTAACTTTCTCTCCACAAATATAGGCCTCAATGTCCATAGATTGATCCAAAACTAGCTGTTTTTCGACTGTGGCAGGCCCGTGTTGACCTAATGTGATTTCCATAAAAGACAACCTAGTTTTATTAGCCACAACGATCCATCCCGTGGGCTTTATATCTTTGGCTATTTCGCGGATTTTCTGAAAATTCCAACCGATTTTCTTTAAATTTAAGTTCGTTTCGTTCTGTTCCATTTTTTCGCTTTTGTCTTAAAAAGTTGGGTTATTTTAGTTGTCAAATGTGACGTTTTGCTCTCTGATTCCGAGCCGACCAATCAGCACTCCAATGTAACTATATGGAAAGCAATATTGATAATCTATGTAATTCCTATTCATTCTTTATTTATCTTTACGTTACAATTTATCTATCTTATTTATTTTTCGATTGTCTCAGTTGCCTCCTCTCCGATTTTGACCAAATTTGGTATACGGGGTTTTGGGGCGCTGATTACGATCTGAAAAAATTTTCGGCAACGTTTCGTTTTCGAGATATTCATCATCAAAGGTGAAAATCAAACTAACTATTTACACTATTCCTCCTTCTTTTTGCACAGAATTCTTGATTTTTACCAAATTGGTACATAATATTTACAAACACCTTTTAGAAACTAGTTTTTATATTAATTTTACATTTTTTTCCCATTTAGTTGCAAACCTCCACTTTCACACGCCGCAACGTGTAGGCAACCATGTATACACTAGGCTTTTTGTAAACAATTGTGGCTGCTGCCTTTGAACTTGAGAGTTCGCAATTTAATGGAAAAAGGTGTAAAATAAATAAACATACAAGGTTTTAAAAGGTGTTTATAAAATATTATGTACCACTTTAGTGTAACAATCAAGAATTGTGTACAAAAAGAGGGGGAATATATAAAATTGGGTTAGTTTAATTTTTTAAATTTGATGATGAATATCTCGTAAACAAACGTTGCCGAAAATTTTTTGCAGATTCGTAATCAGCGCCCAAAAACCCGTTTCAAATTTGGTCAAAATCGAGAGAGGAACTTTCGAGCAATTACCTATTTTTCTTGTTGTCGTCATTGTCGTGTACAAAAAACCAAAATAACACGTTTAAAAGAAAGCAGTATTAACAATCTATGAAATTCCTACTCATTCATTATTTATCTTCACGTCACAACATATCTATTTCATTAAAATGTTTTCCTGTTTTCGTCGCTGTCGTGTATGAAAAACCAAAATATCGCATGTTTAAAGGAAAGCAGTATTGATAATCTAAGAAATCCGACTTATTCTTTATTTGTCTTTACGTCATAATATATCTATCCTATCAAAATATTTTCCTTGCTGTCGTGTGGAAAAAATCAAAATAAAGTACGTTTAAAGGAAAGCAGTATTGATAATCTGAGAAATCCAACTAATTCTTTATTTACCCTTACGTCACAATATATCTATCTCATCAAAATATTTTCCTTGTTTTCATTGCTGTCGTGTGGGAAAAATTAAAATAAGGCATGTATATTATAAAGCCTTTTGGAAATTCTTTTTAAAAACTTTAAAAAAGTCCAACGACTGTTGTGTCATTTCTATGTTTAATTTTTATTTATCTGGTCCGTTCACAGTTGAGCATAGTAAGTACTACGTACCTGGTGTCTGAATGTGGTAATAGCAGTTTATTCCAAGAGACACGAGGTTTATAGTCTGACACTCTAGGGATGAAGGAACGAACAAAGTGGGAAGTTCGGGACCTCTCAAGTTGGACTGTAAAAGGATGCATAAAAGTGGCAGTACATGTTGGTGTGTTGGGAGCTGCTAAAGTAGGAATTATACTGGTCAACTACCCCTACGGCCCGGTGGGGATATAATAATTTATTTTATCCCCAAAATATAAAAAAATAAAACACAGACATTTTTTAAAAAGGACAACTCTTTTTTTCAAAAAAAAATTTTTAACAGTAAAAAAAAAGTTTTTGCAATTTTGGGGGGTTTTTAAAGGGGCCGTTAAAAAAGGTGATAAAAATATAATAAAAAATTTTCTTAACAAAGTCGACCAAAAATTCTTGGCACTGTTTGTCAAGATAAACTTTCTTTTTAATGTTGCTATTAATAGTTTTCTTTTCTATGTTCACGACGTTGTCTGTCCCAGTTTTGATTGTTACCACCTCTGTAATTTTGTCGGTCTCCTCTGAAGTTGCCCTGAAAAATAAAAAAAGACCATATTAAATTGTACAATATTTAAAATCCTCATAAAATTAAAAAAAATTAAACGAAATTTATTCTTAAAAATTTTTTTTTAGGTTGGTTTTTATGTTACTTTGGCAAGGGCCCCAAAATCGATTCTCATTATTGATCTCGCTTGAAAGATAAGAGGGTTAAAGGGGAGGTAAATTTCCCAATTTGATGCTGATTAACATGCCACCTTAAAAGTCTAAAAATTTTCAATACTTCCGAAGATTTTTGGAAAAAACTGAATATTCGTGAATTTATTTTTATTTTTTTATGGCTCTATTTAATTAGATACAACAAAGTAAATTTTATACTTTTATTGCTACTTTTTTTTGTTCCACAAGACAGTGTTATTAGATTTACACACCGACGTTTCGTCTTTGGGGCTGCCATCAACTTTTTTAAATACATTATGGATTTTTTTTTTATTTTTTTAAAGGGTTTTTTAGTTTACTTTTGCAGATGATAACTGTATATTTATAGAATTGCAGGATAATATCTGATCGCCAAGGGAAGTGGGGATACAAGATGGGGTTGTTGATTGTTCTAAACCCTAAGCTTAAATGAGGCAAAAAAAGCATATTTTTTTTACATTGGCTTATAGGGCATATCCGCTTAAATCGGTCCTTTTTCTGGGCCTCCACATCGATCCAAAGGGGTTGAACTCCATATTGGGGTACCTTTTTAAAAAGGCTTTGTGTACCACTTCTAAATTTATCACAAACATTTTCCTTTTAAATGTTGTACATCATATTCTCATGTTTTAATAAAAGGCTACAATATGCATTGCTTACGGGGCCTTTTCAAAAAATAAGTGTATTTTTAGTTTACAACAAAGACTTAAAATTTCAAAAAGGGTAGCCAGGGCTGTTTGAAACCCCTTTTATGGAATTAAATATATTTATTTTTCCAATACATTTTACATTGTTTACTTTAAAAAAAGAAAAAAAACCTCCAAAAATGAACACATATTCCATCTAACAAGAAATAGGAAAAATATATTTTCCCAAAATAACACAGAATAAATAAAATAAGACGGACATATCTAATGGATGACATACCCCAGGTTTAATGCTTATCCCTTCCCCTTGGGGAAATACCACTTTTTTCCAGGGGGAAATATATGCCATTAATTTTGTCTTAGAGAACTTGAGGAGGAGATATAAGGGCGGGGACATTACTATCTTCTGATAGTCAAGCGGCATGTGGGGCTAACAAGTCAACTAAAAGGTTTGGGTTTTGGGAACTGTCTGCAATCCTCCTAAACCCGGTAACCACAAAAAAGTTACACTCTTCTGGGTGCCAAGACACAGGGGAATACAGGGGAATGAAAATGCAGACTCCTGGCCAGAGGCTCTGCAGCAATGTTTGGGTCCCGAAACCCGTTTTTGAATACCAAAAACCTCCGTCGTGGGTACAGCTGTGGATTCAAACACAACATCAGGTCTACGGAAAACATTCCCAAACAAAATCACAGTAAATCAATGTTGACCTACCTTTAAAGCATTGGCAAGTGAATTAATAAAACTAAAAAAATCAGATTAGAATAGTGACAGGAATAAAGGACACCACCCCAAAAAAAAAAATAACTATGGGGATTTTAAAAAAACCCATTTGAACTATGTGACGAAAAGGAAGGACACTTCTCACATCATATATGAGTGCCCTACTACATCTGAGAACAAATCAAAACTTCATGGTGGGCACTAACCACCAGGGGGGCGGACCCGAAAAAAACGTAAAAGGGGGACTAAACCCGTCTAAGGTGTCAAACCTTTCTGAAACAAATACAAAGATACAACAAGCCCTGTTGGGGTGCAGCCCGGGGGGAAAAACCTCAACTTGTATTTACTTTATCAATCAATCAATCAATCATACTTTTAAATTATTTAATTTCGCCACTTTTAATTCCCCGCTACCCCCCAAAAATTTTTGAAGTAAAAATATTTACTTTGAAAAGTTTCTTTCTGGGAATATAACAAAAACAATTTTAGGCACGATTGCCTAATATAATTTTATTGGTACATGTATAATCTCCTTTTATTTTTGGAGTTTTAAATTGAATTTTTTTATGATTTACTATGTATTGTTAAAAAACTTTTTTTTTTAAAATTTACTCAAAAACCCTTTTACGTGTAAGCCCAATGGCCCACATTAATTAACTTTTGTCTTTAAGGTGGCATTTTTATCAGCTCAAAAAGCGCCTTTTCTCTATTTAACCGGATCTGTTCAAACGGGATCCAATGCCGAAATATTTGGGGCACCCCTTCTTTGTTGATTCCCCTTTTTTCTCTCTAAAACTATAAAATAAGTGTCTTACTTGATTGCCTCCACGTAAAAAGAAGTTGCCCTGTTTCGTCTCCAAGATGCGCTCGTTAGAATCGACGAAATTGTTGATTTTATCCGCCAGTTGTAAGGCCAGAGACTGCAGCCTAGACGGTTCACTGCGATGCATCACCACTGTTTGGGTCGGATCGTCCAAGGAAGCCTTAAAACGAATTATTTTTTAAAATTTCTATTTAAATTTAGCTATCCAGAAAATATTTACCATAAGTTCCTCGTTGATGATCATCTTGGAGATGATGGAATGTACGACACTCTTATCTAATTCGAACATTTCAGCCAAAGTCTGCATGGAAATCGAGTCGTACACATGGGAATAGGTAAAGAGATACGTCCTCAATGATTCTTCTTTAATTAGTTTTGTTAACATTGCCCTAAAAGACGTTGATTCATAATACACTGCTCAAAAAAATTAATGGAACACTTTTTAATAAACATGTAAAATATTATCTTGGTGTTTTTATACAAAAAGGTTATATAGCTAAAATTAAAGGTCTTGTAAAAATACACAATTCATGTCAGATAAAATTTCTTGTAGCTTTTATAGTTTTTGAGATAATGACGTTTTAAATTTTAGAAATAATCGTTAATATCTCAAAACTATAAGAGATACAAAAATTTTTATGGAACAAAAATACAGCTTTCTAAATTGTCAAAATAAAGATTTAAATTATAAATATTTTGATGGGGATTAATAATAAACGAGATATATTATAAAATTTGACACTTTGTTTTTTGTACCTTTTTTAATTTGTAAGTTTTTTCTTAGGGATAAATGATTAATCAAATGACACATTCTTTGATTTATTGTGAGAAATTGTGTGTCTGCATGTAAATCACGCCTTAAAAATTATTATAGCTATTTTAAAAACTGCTGTATATATATATATATATATATATATATATATATATATATATATATATATATATATATATATATATATATATATATATATATATATATATATATATATATATATATATATATATATATATATATATATATATATATATATATATATATATATATATATATATATATATATATATATATATATATATATATATATATATATATATATATAAAAGCAAAAGCTTGCTTATTTATTCATTCATATATACTGACTAATTAAAAAATCTCGAAAACTACTTGACCTATCAAGATGAAATTTGGCAGGGAGGTAGATTATGAGTGTAGATGTCAGGTAAGAAAGGATTGCAGGAAACCCCCCCCCTAAAGGGATAGAATGATGGATGAGAGTTTGTATGGAACTTACGATTCCTGAACTAACAAGTACAAAATATAAAACCTGACATACCTGACAGCATCAGCCTGATAGAACAAATCCCACACTTTGGCGTTCATCTTCTCGTTGATGATGAAATTGTTGCAGGCCGCCCAGTTGCCGTTACGCATCGCCTTCGCGGCGGCCACCACGTGCTCCCTCATGCTCTCGGGCGGACCTACCAAACTCTGCCGTTCAGATGACCTAAAATGTTCAGAAGAAAATCAACTTTCAAAGCATAAATCTACACTGACGATTAATTTTAGTTATCAAATATCACATACATTTACATTAATTACACAGCTGTTTTTACATTTTTAAGTTCTGCAGCACAGTAGTCAGCGTTATTTTTAAAGAAATGCACAATCATAAATGTGTCTATCTCAAGTGAGTATCTGTTATAGGCTTGCATAAAATTTATGTCCATTTTGAGGTACAAAACGGATAATTATGTTACCTCAAATATGATTCTTTATATAAAATGGTCAAGGAACAGTTATTTAGATATTTAAAGATCGAAAATAACCCCTGAAAACACACAACACAAAGCTTGTGACATTAATTCATTTTCAAGTGACGTCCCCCAAAGTTGTAACCAATCACAGAGCATTCCAGTCGCTGAATTAATTTCAAAATATTTGAATTTTAATATGTATATTTTGCAATAAATATGCATATTTTACTTTATATTATAGAGAAATATGCTTCTTTATACTATTATCTGATAAGATGACCACAATTGAAAGCTTATTTTCAATGGTGGCAAATAGCCTATTAGAGATGTGTTAATTTCCTACCTTAACTGCTGATAAAACGTCTTAGAAATCATTCTTCTACGTGCGTCGAATTCATGCGCGGCCATATAAGGGATCTCGATTAACATGGCAGAGACTAAATAGACGCATTCCAACAATTCAAGTTGATGTGCATATGGAAAGGCATCTGACGTTGCTTCTCGATCTTCTCCTGCTCTTTAGAACGTTCGTGTTGACGCTGCGGTAACAAACCTAAAAACATTAACATGCTAAAAATTTTAATTGGCGATAGTGGAGCTCAAAACAAAATCAAAAGTTCAAAAGGGTATATTGGGGTGATTTTTTTTTAAGACTATTTTTTTCGTCCCATTGAAATTTTGTTGGAAATACCTTTTTCCCGAAAGTTTAGCCTTAATATTAAGTACTTGCCCAAAGCGTGTGAAGATTTTCCATTTAAAAAGCACGTGAACTTTTATCCTTCACCCAAAAAACAAGTGAAAAAATTTAAGTAAAAGTAATTAAAGCCAAATATCTCGAGAACTGTTGATCTTAGCGATTCGAATTATTAGGACCTTTTTTGTAGATTATTAAATTTCCAACAACTTTGTTATTCATCTTCTTTTTGTAGCTCTTGTCATTTATGAGAAATGACAGAAAAAAGAGAATTTTATAAAAAATTACTTTACTGACCCGTACTACCTCCCGGTGTGAGTTGCGACTTTACCGCAAAGGACACTTTGTAGAGCATTCAATTCTTAAAAAAATCCCTTCTCTGGACAAGACGATAACATTAAATGCTGATGAGTTATAGAAATTAAAAAAAAGGATCAAAGTTTATGTACTTTTTAAATGCAAAATCTTCACATGCTTTGGGCAAGTACTTAATATTAATTTTAAGGGCTGAAACTTTCAGGGAATTTTTTGGGGGGTATTTCCAACAAAATTTCACAATCGGACAGAAAAATTATATATATTTGCAAAAAATCACCCTTACCCTGTATAATAGGTTGTCGTTTTATTTCTTTAAAAATGGGAGTAATCTCATTTTTAGTGGGGTTATAGCACCACAAGAAATTCAAGAAGTGTATAGGGACTTTTTACTTTCAATTAGGACAGTTAAACGTTGAATTGTTGATAGAATTAAAGTGAAAAGCATAACTGTTGTAAATGCACTCAATGTTCCTATGAATTAAAGTGGACATGGTCGCAAAAGTCTTGAAGATGATCCACGCGATGAACGTTTAAAAAGTGAATGAACACTAGGAATTTTAGCAAAAATAGTATTATTATTATTATTAGGCAGCGCGAAGCAAGCATTGTTCTGAAATACTGTGGAGCTGGAGCATTTTTTACTGTTGTTATCAAAATGCAACAAAATAGCTCAACAGCTTTAAGAAGAAATCTGGAACAGTCAGAGCGTATGACTCCGAAAACCAACAGATGTTCCGAACAGTTTGGAACCGGAGCAATTTTCTCAAAACAGGTATTTTTATGAACTCTAAAAAAAGCAAAAATAGTTTTTTTTTGTATACCTTGAGCCAGCAACTCTTTGGGCTTTCCCGGTCATCATCAAATCGACCAGACAATTGTGCGCGTCTTTGATGTTGGCGTGCCTGAACGCGCACAGTCCCAAATGGGCCATCATCCGATTGTACAGGATCTGGGTGCTCGGATCAGAATGCTGAATGGTCTCTTGGAGATGGGACATGAGAACCAGGTCTCTGGCCTGCAAATTAAATAGGTATCACACCGAATATACAAAAAAATTGTAAATGTATTTATTTTTTGTTTTTTAGTTTACCTGGAACCAGTTGTCGTGCAAGGCATGATGATAAATATGCGACAGAATGGCTCTTGTCCTTAAACGATCCGTATTGTCCTTGGCATATATGAATTTGCACAATTTCTCCATTTCTTGTACGGAATTAACCACATCTTTCGATAGTTCACCTTAAAAAAAGTTAATAATGCACTTAATGTTCCTATGAATCTTTGGTTTAATGGTCTGATTTTATGGAATTTTGGGTGAAGACCAATGAAGAGAAGAATTTTTGGAGTTATCATTTATTTTTAAGAAAGCAAGAGTATATATATAAAATTTTTGCAAAAAAATTTTTTTTGTCAACTTTTTGTTAAAAAAAAAATTGAAATATTTTAAACTTTGGGATAATAATAGATAATTCCGTGCGCCCATATGTGCTGAGTTAACCCTATAAATTTAAAGGGAATCGGTCAAGCCGTTCTCGAGATATAAGGCAGAAAAGTTTGAAAAACACAGTTGAAAGTTTGAAAGGTTTCAAGTACAGATTTACTATAAAAATTCCAACTTATCAGTAATCTGCAATACCAAGACAGTATCAATAAATAAATAAATAAATAAATAAAATAAATAAAGACTAAAATAAATTTTACAACGTAAATAACTACACCAATTTTTCCCAACGGTTTTAAAATTGTCTGTACTTGTATAAGCATACATTTGATAGAAGGGCACAGGTATCGCCGAAGAACTCTCAGAGCTCCAAACCTGCCTCTTTGGGTGCTGTATCTTTTTTAATGTATTCAATTTCAAAAATCATTTACCACCATATTCAGCTAAAAGGAAAAATTTATGCAAAAAATGAATTTAAAAATATCAAACCAGAGAACCCCCTAAAGTAAGGAGCATAACTGTTGAAAATGCACTAAATGTTCCTATGAATTACGTTTATAAAATCTTGCAAAAATGTTATTTAGAATGCACCCAATGTTCCTATGAATTACATTTATAAAATATTGCAAAAATGCTATTAAGTATGAATCGAATGTTCCTATGAATTACATTTATAAAAATATTGCAAAAATGTTATTAAGAATGCACCCAATGTTCCTATGAATTACATTTATAAAATATTGCAAAAATGTTATTAAGAATGCACCCAATGTTCCTATGAATTACATTTATAAAATATTGCAAAAATGTTATTAAGAATGCACCCAATGTTCCTATGAATTACATTTATAAAATATTGCAAAAATGTTATTAAGAATGCACCCAACGTTCCTATAAATTACGTTTATAAAATATTGCAAAAATGTTATTAAGAATGCACCCAATGTTCCTATAAATTACATTTATAAAATATTGCAAAAAAAGTTATTAAGAACAACGAATGTTCCCAAGGAACAGCATTTATAAAATATTTAAAAAATGTTATTAGGAATGCACCCAATGTTCCTATGAATTACATTTATAAAATATTGCAAAATGTTTTAAGAATGACCCCAATACCATGAATAACATTTATAGAATATTTAAAAAAAAGTTATTTACCTGCTTTTTGTTGCAACACCCTCGGATCGAACTTGTAATACAAATGGTCGATTTTTCTCAGATAAATCCTGCATATTTCCGAGGGCACGTTGGTGCGCTCCAAGTATTTCATGGTTTTGTCTATGATGGTGGACACACGAGACCCGGGCCTTGAGTCTTCCACGATTCATTGGGGTGGGACGCACTTTAAAATTTAGAATTCGTCGTCCAACCTAAACAAAATATAAAATTACTTTTTTTTTAAAAAAAATTGAAAAATTTTATTGGACACTTTTCCAAAAAACATTTATATTTTTAGTTTGTTTAAAGTAAATTTTTTTGGGTTTACTTTTTGTAATGTTTAATTTTTTAATTTTTAAATTTTTTTTTATCTGATACCTTCAAGACGTTGTCTATTCCTTTGGGAATATTAAGACAGGCCTTTTTTTCAAGATATCTTCTTAACATGATGCCACAAAAATTATTTTTAATAAAATTTTTTAAATCTAGTCAAAAAGGAAAAATTTCATTTAAAATGGCCCCTGGGGAAATTGCAAACAAATTATTAACTCCTTGACCCCCCCCCACGATCCCCAAAAATAAAATTGGTTTAAAACGAAGGTCCAAATTAATTTTAATGGACTAAAAAACCCCCGTTTTAATTTTTTTACCTCTCGACCGATGTAAGAACACAACCTCGGATCTTATAAGGCGGCTGATCCAAAGTTTCGTTCTCCTCCGTGACCGACTCGGCGACAAAAAGGTCGGGATTGCTCAGGAGGATGTCCAACATTTCGTTCATGCGTTCCAAAAGCTTGGTCCAGTATTCAGGCTACAAAAAAATGTATTTTTAAATTTACCACAAATAAAATCTTACTAATAACACGATTCATTACCTTCATCGCATCTGAAACTTTGGGATTGTAATCGAACACCGCAGAAATAATGGCGAATTTAATTTTGACGTATATGGCCGGGCCCAACTTGTGCTGATCGGAAATAGCTTGCAGTTCGTGCAACAGTTCGATCTGCTCTCTACGATCGGTGCGTTTCTTGCCCCTGGCCGCCATGATTTCGTTTAGTTTCTTGATAACCAGGTTCAAATCGATCTCTGCATCTTTTGCGAACATTTTAGGCTTCTCCTATGGAAGAAAGGAACAATTTACATTATGAACTATGGTTGTTTTTAAATAAGTTAAAATTTAAATTTTATTTTTTTAAATTGATTTCCTGGTTTTTTTTTGTTGACAAAAGGTTTTCGCTTAAAAAAAAAAAAATCGTTACTTGGGGGAAAATTCAATTCAATTATTTTTTTTAAAATCTTTCCCTTTTTATTTACCCCCTCAAAAAATTTTTATATAACTTTATATACACATGTTTTTAGACTTAATATTTTTTTAATTTTAAACTCAATATTCAAAGACTGTAAAAGCTAAAAAATTTTTTTTATGATATGAATTATTTTTACAAGACCTTTAATTTGTATTTAACTTTTGTCTAATGCAATACTTTTTTTTATAATCAAAAACGAATTTTTGATTTTCCCAAGGATTTAAAAAATTAAAAAAAAAATTTTTTTTTTTTTTTTCAAAAAAAATTTAATGGTTTAAAATTCAAAAAATAAAATAATAAATTTTTAAATTAAAAAAAACAAAATTCCCTTTTTTTTTTTTTTACTGAAATTTTTTGGGAAAACACATTTTTTTATTTCTTATTATTTACTATTTTTTAAAAACTTTTATATAGACATTAAAAGCTGTATTTTTGTTTTATAAAATTTTTGTATTTCAGTTTTAAAAATATTGAGTTTTTTTTATTTAAACGTCAATATCTTAAAACTGTAAAAGCTACAAAAATTTATATGAAGAATTTTGTATTTTTACAAGACCTTAATTTGGGTTTTTTTAATTCTTTTGTTCAAACCATTTCTTTGAGTTATAATCAAAAAAAATTTTTTTGGGATTTTTTTTGGCAAAAAAAATTTTAAAATTTAAAAATTTATTTTGGATTTTTTTTTGAAATTTGAAAGGTTTAAGATTCAAAAAAAAAAATAATTTACATTAAAAAAAAAAATTTTTATTTTTTTTTTTTTTTTTCTGAAATTTTTGGTAAAAAAAATTTTTTTATATCTCTTTTATTATTTATTCTATCAAAAATGTTTAAATAAATTTTTATAACATATAAAACTTATTTTGTTTTTTAAAATTTTGTATTTTTAGTTTTTGATATTAATTATTTTTTAATTTTAAACGTCAATTTCTAAAAACTATAAAAGATAAAAATTTTATAAGACAAAAAAATACAGCTTTTCAAATTGTCTATATAAAAAGTTATGTAAACATTTTTGATAGGATAAATAATAAAGAAGATATAAACAAAAATGTGATAAAATTGAGGAATTGATCCTGAAGTAAAACAATTTTTATTTTTTTAAGCATAAACCACGCGTCGGACAAAGAAAAACCAGAAGATCAAATTTGCTTAAAAATAAATAAGTATTTTCAAAGTAATTCTTATTTTAAGAGAAAGCAGTGGCACAGTATTCTTTTCTCCAAAAATATTCAATGCAAAACCCGTACGGACGCCCCTGGTAGAGAAAATAAAAAAATTTGTACATCCGAAATGAAACCTTGATGCATAGAAGACATGTACCAAATTTCATAAAGATAATTTTTCTAGAATTTTATAAATGATTTTTTAAAAAATTATCACCCTATCTCAAAGTTAAGAGTTTTAGGATATAGGTTCATAGGAAGTTTTTTCTTAAAAAAAAAGTCCAAGGACACCCCTTAAATATAAATATGTCTTTAAGGAACATCCTGAATAGATATTAACACTTAAATCTTAAAAAATCAATGTTTTTGAGTCTTCTGACTGTATATACTCCCTTAAATAAATTCTTTTAAGTACTCACACTTGGAATGGCAATACCATATTTAACTTTTTCCCAACCCTCTCCATCACCGTCTTCTTCTTCAGCCTCCCGTTTAAGTTTGCGTCTTTCCTTTTCCTTTCGTTCCTTCCGTTTTTCCTCCTTTTTCCTTTCTTTTTCCTCGTCGTCCTCCTTATTTTTCTTTAAAAATCTATTAAACAAAAATAATTGTTCACTTAAATTTATCAATAAATTACCTGCATATTCCAAAGAGCTAAATCAATAATATTTTTTTGTTTATACTAATATATCGTTTTTTAATATTCTAAAATTATAATTTTTGCTAAAAATTTTCTTTGGATCTTAGAGTATGAAAATAATGTGGAGGAAGCTACATATGTATGCGTTTGGTTAGGTTCAACTTACCTTTCTCTTGTGTTTGTATATATTGTTTCATCATCAGAGGAATCCGAAGTGGCATCTGAGCTTTCAGGCCAATCATCTTTGTCGGAATCCGAGTCGTCCTGCACAGCATCAGGCTGAACTGGTGTCTTCACAAACTGATTTTTGGTGGGTGGTTCATCATCAGACTCTTCTTGAGGCTCCACTAGAAATATAAATATATTTTTTATGTAAAATTTACTACTTTAATAATATAAATTAATGTATTATCAAACCTACCTTTTTCCTCATCTTCTTCGTCATCGGGTTGATCAGGGTTCTCTCTAAATTTGGCTATATCATCCTCAAAGTCTTTAAGATATTTTCGGAGTTTCTGACGCATAGAAGCCAAGCGATTTACTTGAAGAAAACAAACAAATAAATAAAAAAATTTAGAGTAAGCCACCATCACTACTTACCTGTTATTTTTGCTCATATTTTTTCTTCCCTCTCTATCCTCCCACATTTCATTGATAAAGTCTTCCATTTCTACAAGACATCTTACGAAAAACCTCGGTGTTTGTCCATTTTCTTCCTTAGCAATTACAGGGGTAGCTTTGACAAAAGCTTTTTGAAGATCTTCAAAACCTTAAAGATAAACAATAATGTAAAATACCTTTACGTGGAATGAAAATGAAGTTATGTTAAGGGGTAAACTCGCGTAACCTTTCATAATACAAAAAAAATACAAAATATACTTACTATTAAGCATACTAGACATGTCCTTAATTTTCTTGAAATTTCTTATCTGTTTAATAATATTTGTAAGCTCTTCATAGCGTTTTTCCTTTGCTGACCGAACTACTCGTTTTACTTCTTCTTCATCGTCAGAAAACTAAAAAAAGAGGCCAGTGTTGAAAACTGTATATTTGTAAAAATGAAAAGATCAATGTTCGTTATCCTATATTTTTTACTTACTGTAAAAATGGTTGGTCCTCCAGCTGGACGCTGAATAACCTCCTCCTCAGACGAGCTGTCTGAGTCAGAATCTGACCCGGCAAAGAAACGACTCATTTTTAAAAACTTCTACCTGAAAAAGGAAAAAATTCACTGGTATATTATAACCTCACTCTTAATAATGCAACAGCTGTTTTCGAATTGAAACTATTCGTAAAAAACTAATGTGTTTTTAAGTAAAATATTCAATAAATCTTCGTAACTCAATAGTGTTTCATTAAATATCGATACAAATACACTAAACATGTGGCTTATTGAGAAAAATGCAGCCCCATTTTTTCCATGTAAATTACCAACACTTTAATATTTTATACACAAAATACACACCTAAAGATAATTAAATGAAAAATGTTTAATCACTTTTCAGGAAAATTACCTAAAATTCAGGTTTAACGAAAATATTCCAACCCTTATTTTGACGGGTTTCCATAAAAGAATTCGAAGGACTTTCAATTTTCGTAGCAGTGACAAGCAGTCTTGCCAACTAGTATATGCGGCAAGGCTGCCTCTAGAAGGTGTATGCTTGAAGGCCCTACATTAGACGCTTCTTTCCTATTAGAAAGTAGTTTTGATAATCAGGTACAGTGTTGCTATAGTTAAAGAAACCATAAACACAGAAAATTCAAAGACATATTGTTGCATAGTAGAAAAATCTATAGATTGTTGCTGGAATTTTCACAGCTGTATGAAAATTAACTCGCGTCAAGAGACACCCCCGCTGGCGAGTTTTTTGACACTATTGACACAGGAAATATGCTTTTGGGACTCGGCTAAAAATTACATTTTAATGTAACAATTTAGAGTCTTTTTAAAATGACCCGCCTTTACGTCTGAAATATATTAGATTAAAACTTAGGCTTTTGAATTTGTCTAATTATTTGTAGAAGTTATAAACAAACTTTTAACAACGTATTGGAAAATACCCGGGGAATATATAATTACACTTAAAAAAATATATATTAATTATACCATATTAAAAATTATAGAAATTTTGTTAATAACTTCTATGTAGGGATAATTTAGACATATTCATAAGCCCTAAGTTTTAGTCGGTCATGGATAGTTCTAGTTAGCAAAGCAAGGCTTTTATTTTCCTTAATATAATTTCAGACGATTTTTTAAAAAATTGCGGAGACGTATTAGAAAAGACCCATGATTTGCTTTTTTTACATTAAATGCATTATTTAGAAAAAGCCTACCTTTTAAATAAGGCGCCGAGTCTCTGTATAAAAAAGCCATGTTTTATGTGTCAACACAGTCAAGAAGCTCGTGAGCGGAGTATCTCTAGACGCAAGTTATTCCTTCGCCGTCCGGCAAGGCTGCTTCTAGACGGTATATGCTTGAAGACTCTACATTAGACGCTTTTATCCTATTAGAAAGTAGTTTTGATAATCAAGAACACTGTTGCTATAAATGAAAAAACATAAACACAGAAAAAAATTTATTGCGTAGTAGAAAATTTTTAGACTGTTGGCAGAATATTTAGCTTTATGAAAACAAAAAGAAAGCTTTAGAAATACAAAATTTTTGGTCGTTTTTTTTTATTAAATTCGTCTACTTAACGACATCTAAGTTAATTTCCCCCAAAGGAAATTTGGAAAAAAAAGGGGAAAAAATAAATTTTCCCCCTTTTTTTTTTTGGTAAAAAAACAAAAAAAGTTTTTTTTTTAAGAAAAAATAAAATTTAAAAAAAAATCCGTTTTTTTAAAAAAATAAAAAAAAATAAACCAAGTTTTGACTTTGGCAAAAGATATATCTATAAAAACAAATAATAAATATTATAACAACTTAAGCAAAAGTATTTTTTAATACTAAAAAATAACGATTACAAAAGACTTTTCTTTTCAGTAACAAATACAAGGATAATACAACAAAAATACTATTTATAGGGAAATAACTTTTTTAAAAATATTTAGTTTAAATAAGCAACTTGCTTGCAGAAACGATATATGAAGTAAAACTAAGTAAAGATATTATAGAAAATATTTTTTTACGAAATATAATGGCCCAAGTTGGCGCAGTACTCCCTAAACATGTAATTGAACAGTTGGTATTTAAGCAGTCAGCTTGCGTTCTACATTCTTAAAATAGTTCTTGTTTCAAAGTTATTCTTCGGTTAATCTGGTAATAATTATCTCCATTGCTTGCTTTGGTGGTTGAAAAAAAATCCAAATAAAAAAAACAGTTTACAGAAAATATTCTGTTACCTTAAGTTTAACAGCAAATCGCCAGTGCTATCTTTTAAAAACTGGTGCATAGTACAGAAAACCAAAAAAATCCGTACAAAAGTTGGCAGTGCTGGTAAAGGAAACCACCCACATATTTGCTATTTTTTGATTATACATTAAAGCTCATCATTTCTGAAACACTTTGAGCAAAAAAACTTGCTGATGCTTCATGTCTTTTAATTAAATTTGAGAAACAGAGTATACATAAAATATAAACTATAGGGCTTTGTTGAATTTTAACTTCTCCTTAAATCAGGAATATTTTGATATATTTTTGATTATTATAAATTATACAAAAATTATAAAAGAACACTTTGCCTTTCCGATTATATGGTTTACTCCAGTAAAAGACGTGAGGTGCAATTTCTACCGACTGGTGTTAAAAGGGATGTGGTCACAAAGTCCGAACTGCTTACGCCTAAAAATGAAAAATATTTCTGGTCGTATATTAAAAATTTAAACAAAGTTTTGGGTTGCCCAACTTAATAAATATAACGGTTTGGAGCTCAGAGATCCATCTGAAATAGCTGCAGCCTTTGCAGAACACTTTCAACGCTATTCTGTGCCGGGCAGCGTTGGTGTTGACTCGTCTGGACCAGTTCCATTTTCTTCAGCGTTGGCACATCATATATTTGCTGATGAGGTTGCTTCCAGAATCAGAGGTCTTGATTCCAACAAAAGTGCGGGTCCTGATGGATTACCACCAGCCCTCTTAAAGGGCTGCTGCACACACTGTCTCCCCCTCTTTGTGTGCAATTTTTCAAAGTTTTTTTGATAAGGGGATATTTCCTCTGTTTGGGAAGTTTTCTAACCTTGTGCCTACCTACAAAAAGGGAAATGGGGCTGATGTAACTAACTCAGAGGCATTTCGATCATTTCTACGTTTCCCAAAAATTATTCAAGACACTTACGGATGAACTATTCTCCACCTATAAAGATTATATTTCCCCTTTTCAACACGGTTTTTATAGTGGTCGCCCACGGCAACCAATCTCGTTTATATTCCAGAACTATTTTTTTTCTTCAGTTGAGGCTTTGCCAGGTTGACGCTGTTATACAGATTTGTCCAGGGCCTTTGACAGTGTGTCTCGTGAATTGTTTCGGGAGAAAGCTTTCATATCGGTATTTCGGGGAGTTTTTAAAGGGCTCGGTTCCTATTTAGATCACCGTTATCAACGTGTTGTTGTGCTAAACTCGATATCTCGAGACATAGCAGGACGTCGGGTGCTACAGGGCTCCCACATCGGCCCCCTGTACTGTTTTTGTTGTTCTTTAAACGATGTCATTCTTGCTTTACAAATAGTAACTGTTTTGTTATTTGCAGATGATTGAAATTTTTCACCTCCGACACTGCCGATAGTTACGTTTTGCAATCCGATTTAAATCGATTTAAAAAAATGGTGTGAAGCGAATTTTTCTTTCCTTAATATTGCAAAATGTACTACTATCCATTTCACAAAATCTCTTGCACCCAAACCCATAATGTCTATAAAATTGGTGACTCAATCCTGAAAAATTCTTCCACAGTGAATGACTTGGGTGTAATTTTTGACGAAGGCTTATCGTTTAACCTTCATATCGACACAATCGATGCAGAGCATTCAGAAGGGTTTGGGGTTCATCAAAAGAAATTCCCGACACTTCACCTGCACGAGGGCCATTTGTCACTGTATAACTGCTTGGTAAGAAGTGTATCGAATATTGCTCAGTTATCTGGCAGCCCCGTTATGTTTGCCATATCGATAGGAAATTTAAAGAGTACAAAATAAATTCATTAAATATTTGTTATTTAAACATCGTTTTCCGTATCAAGACGTCTGCTATGAAACTAGATTGCTTCTGTGTGGTATGCAGACGCTGGAGAATAGACGTACAAGCTCTCCTCTTGTTTCTTTTTTTAAACTGGTTAATGGGGTGATTCACTGTAGTGATCTTGCTGAGTATGGTGGATTTCTTGGTTCCCAGGCGTCGAACTCTGTCACACCTCCCTCTTCGTGAAAGGGGCATAGGGCCAATTTTTGGTCAAAACAGTTTAATTTACCGCATGTCAAAAATTTTAACTTATTTTATCACAAGGGCATTTTTTAAAATTGGTCTGTGTTCTCTTAAGAGATGGCTAAGGTTTGGCGACGTCTGATTTAAGATTAAATTTTAAACCCTTAATCGAGTATTTACTTAATGGAACTATTGTATGTTACTAGTATTGTAAGCTTTTATTTTGTATCTAAGTTTTTTTTATGTTTTTTGTGTTATTTCCTTTTTATTAATTTTTTTACCATTTAGGGGTTTATCCCTTAGTGTAATTTTTCTGTTTAAAAAAATAAATAAATAAATAGATATATTTTTTTCTTTCGCTATTTGTTACACTATACGAAAACACGTAGGGTCTGAAAAATTATTTTTCACTTAAATTTTTCAGTGGCGGTTCGTGGGCAATCTTTTTGGGAGGTCATTAGTTAAAATTTTAAATGCATATGGTTTAACTGATTTTTAGTTTAAAAAAAACAATTTTTTGGCATTTTATTTACACAGACTTTTATTTCCAAAAAAAATAAGAAAGAAAATTCAAAAATATATGATTTAGCAAGATTATTTTATTTGAAGAAAAATTTCATTTATTAAGAAACATAAAATATAACAAAAATATGCATCGACATCTGGGTTTTAAAAAGGAAAAATTGCAAACATATTCTAAAAAAAATCTCACACCCGCCCGTAAGTAATATCGCTATGCCAGAGGTATGACGGCAACTTATAGGTTAAAAATAAGCATTTTTTATATGATAAAAAATAAAAAGGGTTACTTAACTAACCTAAATAGTCATAAATTTTAGTTCAATCCTTCTGTTTTTAGCACTTGCAAAATGATTGGGAATTTTTTCATTAAAAATTTTCAAAATTATTTTTAAAGGCTTTTTCAATACTTAATATGGCCAACGCAGAGAGACTACCTTCCCCATTGTGTTGCAAAAAAGGTTTATTCTATTTAATGTAGAGAAGCATCTCCCTGCTTTCTACAGTTGTCAAAAAGGTAATGCAGGGGGAGTCAACGATAGAGTAAAGTTCATTATTTCATTGGTTTTAAAAGTTTTGAGAAAATAGTAAATACAAAAGATGTAAAGATTCTTTGGATGCACAATTTAAAATTATTTTAAAGTATACAGGGTGGCTCAAAAAAGCGTGACGAATAAAACATACATTTTTTTAAATGAAACACCCTATTTTTAAATTTTGTTTTGAATTCCTTTTAAAATTCTTCAACTTTTTTATTAATAATGATGCATACCTAAACCTAATAGTTTTTCCAATATTTCAATTTTCTAAAAAGAAAATAATTTTCACACTTGCAAAAAAATTACGATAGCGCCATTATTTTTGAAGGTAGATCACTCATATTTGATATTAGCGTTATTCGAAGATGACGTAAAAGATATATGCAACGGAATTTTAATTAGATGCTACAGGGTGTTCAAAATAAACGAATATATTTGGATCATTTTAAATTGAAAAATCTCGATTTTTTTAAATGGCGCACCATATATATTATTATTTTTTCTGAAAGATCTTACAAAAACCCACAACTTTTATTAAGTATGTCATATACCTATTTTTAATACTTTGCGATTTATTTTAACTTTTCCAATATTTACCCTTCTTTCTGTCTAAGACTATTGCTATAACATTAGTTGGCATGACAAAATGACATTGTCAAATTTTAACCTGACATCTGAGTAAATAAATTCATAAAATTTATTGTGGTGTCAGTAAATTTAAAAAAAATAAGTATGGATTTTCCTAAACTGAATTAATTGATATGATTTATATACTGGCTGAGGCACAAAGAAATACTTTTGTTGGCAGTAAGACTTTACAAGGCGAAGTACCTAATAGACGTACCGACTAGGCAATCTCTTCAGTGTTTAATGGAACGGTTTAATGCTAGTGGTAGTATTGAATATGAAAAACGGAAAGTGGTAAACCGGAATGCTACCAATGAGGAAAAAGAATTGGAAATTTTACTTCAAGTTCAAGATAATCTTCCAGGTCAGTAGCCGTCGGTAGCTACTTATGTGATACATCCCAATCTACCGTTAACCGCACCACTAGAAAACACAAATATCATCCCTTCCACATGGAACTACACCAAGAACTTCTAGACCGCGATTTTGAACAAAGGGTAAACTTCTGCACCGTTATAAATGAAGCAATAGAGGTCGATCCAAATTTTTGTCTAAAATAATGTTTTTCCGATGAAGCTACTTTTCGCAGTAATGGTGCAGTTAACGTCATAACATGCACTATTATTCAACAGTTAATCCAGTCTGGGAGGGAAGTGCAAAACCAAAACCATTGGTCACTTAATGTGTGGTGTGGAATAAAACACTTTAATGTTATTGGACCATATTTTTTCGCGAAACAGTTAACGGGCCTAGATATTAAACTTTTGCAGAATGATTTTACCTCAACTTCTTCAAGAATTTGATAACATTGAGATCCAACAAATGTGGTTTCAGCAAGATGGAGCTCATCCGCATTACCATCGAGAAGTTCGAGAATTTTTAAATAATCATTACCCACAGAAATGGATCGGTAGAGGTGGATTCATTGGATGGCCCCTCGATCATGTGACTTAACACCACTAGATTCTCTTTTTGTGGGATATGTTAAGATCGTGTTTATGTGAATCCCCTACAACACCAGAAGATATGGAAAATAGGATTCGGGACGCGTGCAGGAGAATAACACCGTTTATGCTAAGGAACGTCCAAGAAAATATACGAAAAGACTAAACATGTGTATCCAAGTAGAAGGGCATATTTTTGAACATTTATTGCGCCATAATAATAAATATAAAAAATAAGTTAATTTGTAGTAATAGGTATTTATTATTATTTACTTTTTCGTGAATTTAAAATTTAAAAATGGCCAACTAATGTTATAGCAATAGTCTTAGACAGAAAGAAGGGTAAATATTGGAAAAGTTAAAATAAATCGCAAAGTATTAAAAATAGGTATATGACATACTTAATAAAAGTTGTGGGTTTTTGTAAGATCTTTCAGAAAAAATAATAATATATATGGTGCGCCATTTAAAAAATCGAGATTTTTCAATTTAAAATGATCCAAATATATTCGTTTATTTTGAACACCCTGTAGCATCTAATTAAAATTCCGTTGCATATATCTTTTACGTCATCTTCGAATAAAGCTAATATCAAATATGAGTGATCTACCTTCAAAAATAATGGCGCTATCGTAATTTTTTTGCAAGTGTGAAAATTATTTTCTTTTTTAGGTATGCATTATTATTAATAAAAAAGTTGAAGAATTTTAAAAGGAATTCAAAACAAAATTTAAAAATAGGGTGTTTCATTTAAAAAATGTATGTTTTATTCGTCACGCTTTTTTGAGCCACCCTGATACTTTAAAATAATTTTAAATTGTGCATCCTAAGAATCTTTACATCTTTTGTATTTACTATTTTCTCATAACTTTTGAAACCAATGAAATAATGAACTTTACTCTATCGTTGACTCACCCTGTACACAGAATAGTCAACAAATGCACTGTTTTTTTACATTGCAAAAACATACACCAAAAAATAAATTCCTAAAATCGTATATAATCCGTTCTATAATAACCGTATAACAAACAAACACCTTGAAAAATGCGTAATTTTCTCAGATCATGCATTACACTGCTTCAGAGAGCAGCCAAAATCGCCCAATCGTAAATTAGATCGGAAAACTGCCTCGGCTCCGTTTAAAACAATGCGGTCAATGAAGGCAGGCAGCCGGGTTTTGGCCAACAAACGAAACCACCGATCTGGAGAATCGCTGCAGCTTGAAAGTTTACGTTGCTTAGAATAATAAAGAAAATTTAAATGATTGAAAAAAGTTTTTTTCATTTATATCATTATTATGTTTGTTCGCAAATATTAGTCAAAAAATATTATTGGGAATTACCCAATGGAGGACCCCACTAATATTATTACAATAAAATAATTTCTTGTTTTTCCATATAAAGAGATGATAGATGCGTTCTGACGTGCTATGTTTAATAAACAATGTTGCCAGATGTGTTCTAATAATGTTATTATTGAAGGTTGTTTTCCGTGTAACAAAAATGAAGTTTATCTATAGAAAACTAACCAGAACTAACAATCAACAACTTCCAAATAATTACCTAGTTTTGGTTAATGCCTGGTTATTGTTGGTTAGGTTTTCCTCCTAAATTATTGTAAATTTTCTTTATCATAAATGCACGTGAACAAAATGACAAAAAGTCTGATGATATCTTAATTTTTCGATTTGTATAGCCAAAATAAGTTATGCTTTGCGTTTTGTAACTGGCTGGAATTTTCAAATCTTTGATTTATTGAAAATATTCTTAATGGTAATGGCAAAGTGGCACAGTTTTAATATTATGAAGTGTATGTAGTAATTGTCCGATTGGAATGTAGTGAACAAATTATATTATTAGCTTTAAATTTTATTCTACCACATGTATATTTTCAATTTTTATATAAATTTGAAGAAAATTATGAAAAACGGCATGAACAATGTGCATCACGCGCCATTTCGCTCATGGGGCAGAGAGTTTCGAAGATCACTCTTATACCATTTTTTAAAAGATAGTATTTGGTGATTTGTTTTAAAAGTACCAAAACGGTTAAACTTGCTTTTAACTTCTAGTTAAACGGAAATATCTTATAACTATTTAACATCGAAACTGTTCACGCGTTCTTCGGCAGCGCGATACCCCGTTTAATCAACTCCTCGTCGATAAAAACGTCATCTGCTTGGAGTCGTATGATCAATTTCACTTCAACACCAAATCACTCTCGTACAAATCGTCTTTTCCGATATTTTCGATTATCGCGTATATGACCCTCTTGTATATCAGGTCTGTGAATCGCTTGCAATCGTCCATCGTCCATTTGCTTTGAATTGGTCTCACGCCTAAAAAAAATACATTTTTCTCAAAAAAAAAAAAAAAAACCTCATGTACCGGGTGTCCAAAAAGAAAGGACGCCGGCTGTATCTCAGAAATGTCTATCACACAGCGTTGGGAAAAAATATTTTTAGTAAAAGTGGTCAAGAGAAACTACATCATTTATAAAAAGCACCAATAAAATTGGGCCTAAGTGGGACCCTTGCAAGGAAGTTTTAAAGGTGTATGGAAGCCTAATGCTATGGGCCATTGGGTCAAAAATGTCCAGCCCGTATGGGAAAAAAACTGTCAGAGTGGCCCCGCCGATTCTGCGCAATAAAAAATTTCACGAAATAATTTAATGTGTTGTTTTCTTTACACTGATAAATCGTGAAGTTAGAACAAATATAATTTCATGAGAGCCGGAGTAAGGTGACATACCGTCTTTTAAATTTAGGTAAGTATTTTTTTTATTTAAATTAGGGGCTTCTTATAAGCGTAACGTTAGGTAACCGAATAAATAATAATATATCAATTATGAATAATAGAAAATGAAAATTTCATAGGAAATATTAGTAAAAAAGTTTTAAATATCTTTTTTGATGATTTCCACAATGTTTGTGTATTTCTGTGGATTATTAAAAAGAAATAAGGTTTACATTTAGGTAATATTATTTCATTTAATAATTTAGTACATTCTTTTAAAGGATCAAAATTATTAATTACTAAGCAGACCAGGCAAATTTTAATATATACAGGTCCCTCTAATTGAATGGAAGAATGTTTCTTTGGAGAGTTTTTGGGGGCTGATTACAAATTTTAAAAAAATTTGGCAATGTTTCGTTTCGACATATTCATCATCAAAATTGAAAATCAAACTAACCTTTATTTTCACCCATTCCTCCTTCTTTTGCACAAATTCTTTATTTTACACTAAATTGGCCCCAATATTTCACAAACACCTTTTTAAAAAATTTTTTATGTTTATTTTACACCTTTTTTACACTTTTTTTAAGCAAATATGGCTGCTGCCTTTGAACTTAAAATTTTCAATTTAATGAAAAAAAAATGTAAAATAAATAAAAATAAAGGTTTTAAAAAGGGGTTTATAAAATATCGTGTGCCACTTTAGTGTAAAAATCAAGAATTTTTACAAAAGAAGGAGAATATAGTGAAAAGGGTTAGTTTAATTTTCAACGATGATGAAGATCTCGGAAACAAACGTTGCCGAAAAGATATTTTTTAGAATTTTTAATCGCGCCCCAAAAACCCTTTATACCAATTGTCAAAATCGAGAGAGGCAACTTTCGAGACAATACCATTTGTTTAAAAAAAATTAGATTTTTGGTTTCTTAATCTTGCATTATCAACTTTTTAAGCTTGACATACTTAAAACATAATATTTAACGGATACTGTTACAATGGATACTCAGTTTTCCCAAAAGGGTTTCTAAACATTTTTCCACTGTTATTCTGTCTCATGAATGTTTGTTATTAATTTAAAAGTATATGCCTAAAAAGAAAATTATAAAAAATTTTTACTTTTTTAAAGTACAACCAGAATCTTAGGATTAGATTAAACCTGCATTTAACTATCTTGCTCCTTTATCACAAAATTGGTGATAAGTTTTCTATCATACAATGTTTGAAATTTATTTTAAAAATCGTGGGGTTTTTATTATTTACAAATATTTTTGGTAAAAATACAAAACTTGTATATCGACCCTTTAAATAGAAGGCAGTAAAGTGGCGCCATCTATTCTTTCCATTTTTATATCAGATGATAAAAAATTTCTAAATTACACAATAATTTTAAAATTCTATAGTAGTATCCTTTAATAACCAAAATTTTGTGCAAAAAAAAAAAAAACAGTGAATGTTGTAATTTGACATTTGATGATGTCAATTTTATAGATAGTAACAAGAATTGGGGAAAACGGCCTGACCACTATTCGGGGGCAGGGAAAAATTCCCTGGGCCCACTCTTTCCCCGCTGCCCTGCACGCCTGGACAATTTTGTTCTACAGTATTGGGCTTCCATCACCTTTTAAACTTCCACGAGAAGAGGTAAAAACTTATCCCTTGATATAATCAGGGCGATGCCATCTGAAAAATCTTTCCAAAACAATTTCTGAATGACCCGATCAAATGCTTTAGATAGATCGGTGTAGATGACATAACCTGTAACCCATTAACCTTTGATTAAATAATCTTTGGAAAATCCCCAATTAGTAAGCAGTCGATCTTCCCTTAAAAAATCCATTCTGCTCAAGTGAGATTTGATGTTTAAAGGTTTGAAATAGATTTGCTAATTCAGAGAAGTCTGTTAAATGGCTATTAATTTACACACATACCCGTCAATTTCGCTTTTATGGCCTGATAGGGCAAATCCAAAAATTCTTCGTCCAATGGAATCAGCTGTTTGACGTTTAACGTTTGGTAGTACCCGAAATCGCAATAGCATACTGACACAGATCCAGAATGTATTACTTTTATGACACTTGTTCTAAAACAATACAAAAAAGGACTATTACATATATCTTATCATTATGAGAACTTAAAATTTTAACACTAACATCTACACAACGTTTCGGTTAAGGCTATTTCGGGGGAAATGCTTAATAATATTTTAAGGTCTGCTTTTTGACCCGTGAAATATCCCACTTTGGGAAAATACATACTAATCGAAACGTTGTACACTAATTAACAAATAAAGACAATGGAAGTCCAAAATTTTAGTGTTATTGAAACTAAAACATTGTCTTTAACACCTTCAAGGAAACCTAAAACTGCCGCTTACCTATACCAAAAGCCGTCTTCATGCTTCGACGCGTAAATGGCGCCTTTCATTACGTCTTCCACTTTCAGATTGCCTTCGTTTACATCTTTGATATCTCTCCTGCAAACGCTGCATCATTTCGTTCAAATCCTGCTTCGATTCGAAGGGTTGAATGAAGAAATTGTACGGGTTGACGGCGAAAGGAATGCTCACGCGAAAATGAGTGCCTGAAATAGAAGAACAAAAAAATTATAGTAGGCCTACAGATACACTGATATTTTAGTTGTCAAATTGACATTTGAACATTGAATACCCTCACTTGTCAAATGTAAAGTTGACAAGTAAAATTTTAAAATTTATTTTGGGTTGTATCCCAAAAACAATAGGCTATTTGACCATTGAAAATAAACTTTAAATTGTGATCATCCTATCAGATAATAGTATCAAAAGCATATTTCTCTATAATATAGAAAATATGCATATTTATTGCAAAATATACGTATTAAAATTGAAATATTTTTTAAATTAATTCAAAAGGGCTGGGTCCTCTGGTTGGTTACAACTGTGGTGACGTCACTTGTGTAAACTAAATATTGGGTTTTAAAAATAATTATAAAGACTTTACTTAACGAAAACCCGTATATTACAAATTTTAAATAATCGAATTATACAATCAATGCTAAATGCAGAATGCCACACTCCGGGGTTATTTATCCGATCCCCAACCTTATCGTCCTGAGTCACCGAGTTTGTACCTAATCGCTGATCGACGTGGAGGAAAGATTACGTATCATTGATTACCCATCAGCAATAGTTTAATAGGAACCGTATACAGGTAACACTTGCAAGTAAAATAAATGTCACAAGGTTTTTTGTTGTGTGTTTTCAGGTGTTATTTTCGATCTTTAACTATCTAAATAACTGTTTCTTGACCATTTTATATATAAAAAATATTTCGAGTAACATATTTTTTCGTTTGTACCTCAAAAAGGACATTAGTTTTGTGCAAGCCTATAACAGAAGCCTACCCGAGATAGACGGGATTTATGATTGTGCGTTTCTTTAAAAATAACGCTGACTACTATGCTGCAGAAAACCCCAAAAAAAGAAAAAAAGCTGTCGAGTACCTCTAAAAATTATTTGTTTACGTGTTTATCCAATATTTCTCAAAATCTTTTTGTAAGTTATGTTTATGTAACTGTAACCACTTTTTTCACCTTTTAGGTTTGTTGGACAGATATAAACAGTTTTTGGTGTTTTCAGAAAGTATTCCCATTTGGACTAAAACATTTATATACCATTTTGCCAATAAATTGAAAAAATATTAACAAAATTCACTGTAGTTTCACTCTTTGTTAACTTGTTCATTCATGACGTCACGCGAAACAAAGTCGATGCCATTACAGAGTAGCGTTTTTAGCGCGAATTTTATAATTTTAAAAACTTAACATCATTTTTTATTGAAAATACAGCAGATTTCCAGAAATATAAAATGTATTGTTTTTGGTTAAGTACCAAAGAATAATTTAAAGGTTTTTTCAAAATCGGTCAAATAGTCTATTACAGAGTTCACTATAGACGCACGAAACAATGCTAAATTTTTGGTAATAGGTTTGGGCGTTAATTTTTAATAAAAATGTGTATATACCATATGCAGAAGGAAGGAAGGGTCAGGAGGAACCCAGGCCTCCCGCTTTTAAAAGACATTAAATATTTTTTGAAAATTTTTAAATTTTTTTTCCATTATACAGGGTGGCACCACATTCCTCGGTTTTTCTACGACTATCTCTTCTGCTTTTTTTAAAAGACGTTTTTAAATTTGACTTATGAATTATTTCTTTATCTTAAAAATGGAACACTCTGTACTGTATAGGATGACGCCTGTTAGTATACCTTTGGGCATATACTTTTGATGAAAATAAACATTATTTCTGACACTCACCGATTACCAAAATCATTTCATCTTCCCTTTTTTTAACTAATTAAATGTAACAATCATTCAAAAAGATTATAATTTTTAACATCTTGTAGCTTAATCAACGATAATCGTTTGATTGAAGGTCACTGTCAAATATTTTTGTTTGCAAATAATAATTAACTTCATCTAGGTCAAAGCCTACTATTATTAAAAAAATATAATTATAATCGTACCTTTGATGATAGTCATGTTGAAATGTATGTTTTTATTGACCCATTATAATATTATTTTGATATTTAATTTACCATAAAGTCCAAAAACATTTGCTAAGAAACAAGGGCATTTAACTATTTGTTCCAAAATAGTTAAGATAGGTGTACCTTTTACTATATTTTGATTCTTATTTTAAAGAATGCTTTAATATTTTAGAAATGGCAAAATTGCAGTTTTTACTTTTGCCTGCATTTTGCTTCAGATACATCTTATTATTATAAATTTTAAAATTGGCTTTTGGAATCTACGTCCGTTAATAAAAAGGTTTTTAATTACAGTACAGGGTGTTCCATTTTTAAGATAAAGAAATTTTTCAAAAGGGGAAAATAAAAACGTCTTTGCATAAAAATAAAAGAGATAG
>JAHBCN010007983.1:40912-53234 GCA_019359885.1 Listronotus oregonensis
TTTCTAAAATTCATACGCCACTGGAATTGATTCCCCTGACCACACACAACCCGGGGCACTCTAAAAGCGAGCGATGCGTCATTGACAGAAATTTTGGACTTGAAGTATAGATTGCCCAATTGACACATGAACATCGTACTAAACGTCACTTGTCAAATGTAAAGTTGACAAATAAAATTTTAATTTATTGTTCAAATGTCATTTTGGGTTGTATCTAAGGCAATAGGCTATTTGCCACCATTGAAAAATAAGCTTTAAATTGTGGTCATCAGATAATAGTATAAAGAAGCATATTTCTCTATAATATAAAGTAAAATATTCATATTTATTGCAAAATATACATATTAAAATTCAAATATTTTTGAAATTAATTCAGCGACTGGAACGCTCTGTGATTGGTTACAACTGTGACGTCACTTGCAAGTAACTAAATGTCACAAGCTTTGTGTTGTGTGTTTTCAGGTGTTATTTTTGATCTTTAACTATCTAAATAACTGTTTCTTGACCATTTTATATAAAAAACATATTTCAAGTAACATAATTATCCGTTTCGTACCTCAAAATGGACATAAATTTTGTGCAAGCCGATAACAGAAACTATCTGAGATAGACGCATTTATGAGTGTGCGTTTCTTTAAAAATAACGCTGACTACTATGCTGCAGAACTCAAAAATGTAAAAACAGCTGTATTTCTCAAAATCTTGTTGTAAGTTATTTTTATGTAATTGTAACCACTTTTTTCGCCTTTTAGGATTTGTTGGGACAGATATAAACAGTTTTTGTGGTGTTTTCAGAGAAGTATTCGCACATTGTGGCACTACACATCATTTATATACCATTTTAGCCAATAAATTGAGAAATTATTAACAAAATTCACTGTAGTTGCACTCGTTGTTAACTTGTTTACTTGCATATGACGTCACGCGAAACATATTTCGACGCCATTACAGAGACAGCGTTTTTAGCGCGAATTTTATAATTTAAACTTTAACATTGAGTTTTATTGAAAATACAGCAGATTTCCCAGAAATATAAAATGTATTGTGTTTGTTACGTACCAAAGAATAATTTAAAAGGATTTTTCAAAATCGGTCAAATAGTCTATTATAGATTTCACTATAGACGCACGAAACAATGCTAAATTTTTGGTAATAGGTTTGGACGTTAATTTTTAATAAAAATGTGTATATAACATATGCAGAAGGAAGGAAGGGGTCAGGAGGAACCCAGGCCTCCCGCTTTTAAAAGATATTAAATATTTTTTGAAAATCTTTTAATTTTTTTTTACCATTATACAGGGTGGCCCACCACATTCGCCTCGGTTTTTCTACGAGAAATGAAAAGAGTTGGAAAAAAACTTTTAGCACAGTCATATGTTGGTCTGTGGGGAGCATATTTTAAAATTATTTTTAAATATACAGGGTGACCCAAAAAAGAAGTACATATCAAAGTTATATTTTTTCTTATGGAACACCCCATATTTTTTTTATTTTTTAGATACTATAGACCAAATAAAGGTGAGTTATTGTTATAATTCCTATACCTAAAACTGACCGTTTCTGAGAAATTTAGAGAAATTAAAAAATACAGACCATATTTTAAAAATTGTTTACACCCTGTAACATATAAGGAGCTGCTCGTAATTAAATTTACTGCTTAGCTTAAGGGTTTAAGCTAACTATTACATAAAAGTTTTACCTCAATATTATACAGAGTGGTGAAAAAATTGCCTCAAAGTTTGGACATACATTTTATTAAATAACTTCCTAAAGTTAAATGGAACACCCTATATTTAGTGGCCTATTTTGACGCAGAACTAGATTCCCTTTAAAACTATATTAGGGTTTCCTATACCTATCTCTTCTGCTTTTTATGCAAAAGACGTTTTTATATTTGACTTATGAATTATTTCTTTATCTTAAAAATGGAACACTCTGTACTGTATAGGATGACGCCTGTTAGAATACCTTTGGGCATATACTTTTGATGAAAATAAACATATTTCTTGACACTCACCGATTACCAAAATCATTTCATCTTCCTTATTTTAACTAATTAAAATGTAACAATCATTCAAAACGATTATAATTTTAAACTACTCGTAGCTTAATCAACGATAATCGTTTGATTAGCAAGTGTCACTGTCAAATATTTTTGTTTGCAAATAATAATTAACTTCATCTAGGTCAAAGCCTACTATTATTGAAAAAATATAATTATAATCGTACCTTTGATGATAGTCATATTGAAATGTATGTTTTTATTGACCCCATTATAATATTATTTTGGGATTTAATTTACCATAAAGTCCAATACATTTGCTAAGAAACAAGGGCATTTTAACATATTTTGTTCCAACAATAATTAAGATAGGTGTACCTTTTACTATATTTTGATTCTTATTTTAAAGAATGCTTTAATATTTTAGAAATGGCAATAAATTGGAGTTTTTACTTTTGCCTGCATTTTGCTTCAGATACATCTTATTATTATAAATTTAAACTTGTGCTTTTAGCGAATCTACGTGGCCCTTAATAAAAAGGTTTTTTAATTACAGTACAGGGTGTTCCATTTTTAAGATAAAGAAATTATTCATAAGACATATAAAAACGTCTTTTGCATAAAAAGTAAAAGAGATAGGTATAGGAAACCCTAATATAGTTTTAAAGGGAATCTAGTTCTGCGTCAAAATAGGCCACTAAATATAGGGTGTTCCATTTAACTTTAGGAAGTTATTTAATAAAATGTATGTCCAAACTTTGAGGCAATTTTTTTCACCACTCTGTATAATATTGAGGTAAAACTTTTATGTAATAGTTAACTTAAACCCTTAAGCTAAGCAGTAAATTTAATTACGAGCAGCTCCTTATATGTTACAGGGTGTAAACAATTTTTAAAATATGGTCTGTATTTTTTAATTTCTCTAAATTTCTCAGAAACGGTCAGTTTTAGGTATAGGAATTATAACAATAACTCACCTTTATTTGGTCTATAGTATCTAAAAAATAAAAAAATATGGGGTGTTCCATAAGAAAAATATAACTTTGATATGTACTTCTTTTTTGGGTCACCCTGTATATTTAAAAATAATTTTAAAATATGCTCCCCACAGACCAACATATGACTGTGCTAAAAGTTTTTTCCAACTCTTTTCATTTCTCGTAGAAAAACCGAGGCGAATGTGGTGGGCCACCCTGTATAATACTTTTTTTTAAATTAAACAATTGAGGCCCTCCACTCTCTGTAGTCAATACACGCCACTGCCTAAAGTGAGAATCTGGAAGACTGTCGAAATACGTGAGAACGGCCAAAAGTCAGAGGGAACAAAGTCTGGCAAATAGGGAGGATCTTGCTACTTTTCATACTTTTGTTCACAGATTGTTGAAAGGTTGTTTGAACTGTGTTAGAGGATGCATTGTGTTAATGAAAAATTATATTTTTCTTACGTAAACTAGATGTTTTCTTATAAATCTTCACACACACACACACTGTAAATTAATTTGGTGTATATATAAAAAATATTTTTTCATATTTTAGGTTTTTTTTATGAAGCTTTTTTAATTTTTTTCTTTAAATTTTCTTTTTATTTTTTTATAGCAAAGAAGCACTTACCTATATTTGGTAACGGTGGACATTTCAGAACTCCAGCAGAGGGAACGCATTCTAAAGAAAAAATAAACTTGTCAATTATGACATGAAATATCAAAAATTTATATGAAATTAAAAAAAATAGTGGCATGTTAGTACAAAAAAAATTTAACAGGAAGAATCAAAAATCTTTCTAATTTCCTTCTAATTTAATCGTAACCTTGGTCGGCTATAATTTTGATCTTAGATATATTTTTAAAATCATACCCATCGACTGCATATGTTGCAACTGGATCTTGAGATTGTTATCCTTTTCTTTCCTACGAAAAAAAGAACAAATATAAATTTACAATTTTTAGGGGCGAAATGGAATTTCTTACTTGAGTTTAGAGTGTACAGAAAGGGATGTGTTGATACATAAAAGAGCTCCATTGTCGATACGTCTAAATAATTTGACAACTGGAGTATCTTCCTCCTTTTTTACAATTCTTAGTATTACGCGATGCCCCTTGGGCATAGCCTTCGTCGCCGAGTCTACAAAGTCGTTTGGAACTCTTTCTAAGTCCATTTTGACCTAAAAAATATATATAATGTTTATTAAGTCTATATTTTGCACCTGCTTTTTAAATAGTACAAAATAATAACAAATGAAATACGATAAAATAAAGATTGCTCAATCGTACGACGCGCGCTACACCACGTAGTGTGTGACGGAAGACGAGGCGCGGGGAGAAGGTGATGTGATGTAACGCGATGGAGCAGGAGGGGAGTGATGAGCAATATTCCGCGAGAACGAGAAAAAACAAAAACAGCCAAAATCGTGTAGTCCACGCGGGCAAAATGCTAGTTACATTATAAAATCGTCAGGTGGTTTGTTGTAAAACATTTTTTCTTTATGACATATTGTATTTTTTTTGTGTAAGTAATTTTAGTAAGTAGTGAATAGATGAGAGTGCCTCCTCCTCCCATGTATCACATTCTAAACAGCCTCCTCCATTAATCACATTCTAAGTACTTCCTCCTATCGATCACATTCTAACCACCTCCTCTGATGTATCACATTGTAACCACTCTATCCCCTCTTTTATTTACTTGTGCGCATAAAAACATGTGTGAAGCAAAAAGCATTTTTTTAACTGTATTTCTATAACTGACTTATTGAATCTTTTTCTGGATGCTTTAAGCATATTGTGTACTATATAAATTTTAAACTGAGTCAAAATTTTGCTTCACACATGTTTTTATGCGCACAAGTAAATAAAAGAGGGGATAGAGTAGTTAGAATGTGATATATCAGAGGAGGTGGTTAGATTGTGATTGATAGAAGAACGTGCTTAGAATTGATTGATAGAGGAGGCTATTTAGTATTTTATCAAAACCGTAAAGGGAACTTAAAAATTATATTAGGATGTTATATTTTCATAAAAAAATACAAATTTTACTAAAGAAAAATTAATAAACATTAATATATATATATATATATATATATATATATATATATATATATATATATATATATATATATATATATATATATATATATATATATATATATATACGGGTGTTGCTCCGCCGAGCGGGACATAGGGAATCCCATATAAATTTTGAAGTAGTCAAATATTGGCTTCCCTAATTATTTTAGACAAAAATGCTATTTAGGATTTATTGAACAGCACAATAAGTTCCACCCAAAATGAAAATTTGAGCATTTTTCAACCAACCAGTAAAGAGTAAACTGCTTAAATACTTCTGCAACGTAGTATCTCATTATGCACCCTGTACTCTAGAAATCAATAATAAAAACACCATATCGATTTATCAGTGACAATTTAGATCATTAATTTATAATGTCATTGCCAAAACTGAACAATTTTATACGGGAATTTCAAAAAGAATCCTCGCATTTCATTTTAGTTTCAGCTAATTCCAACACATGCACTCACAGTTACGCAAGACAATAAAACAAATTTGTCTCATTTAGAAATCAATTTATGACGAAAATATCAGGATTTAATCAAATGCTCAAATATTCCTCCATTAACTGCCAGACAATAACCCAAACGATTATAAAACTCATTTCTTACGTTGGCTAGTTGGTACATCGATATTCTGGCACATTCAGCGGAAATAGCATTCCTTAGCTGGTCTAAATTTTCATATTTTTTATTTGTATAAAGCTTAGTTTTTAAATGTCCCCATAGAAAAAAATCGTTTGGCGAAAGATCCGGAGACCTGGCTGGCAAAGATATTGCGTGGTTCGGGCCTATGATGTCGTTATTAAATGCGTTGTTCAAGTATTCGCGCACAGCTCTGGTACTGTGTGCTGGGCAGCCATCCATTTGATACCAAATCTCTTGATTTTCACGAGCAAGGTTGTTCAAAGCAGGCAAAATTTGTTCCTCTAAAAGTTCCAGAAAGTACTCCGCATTCAAATTTCGGTCAAGGAAAAATGGTCCAAGGATATGGTGGCCGAAAATTCCCGCCAAAACATTAATTTTTTGTGGATATTGAGTCCTTGTCTCAACAAATCGATTTTGGTTTTCGTTACTCCAGTACCGACAATTTTGAATGTTGGGTTCGTTGTTCAATGTAAAAGTGCATTCGTCAGTAAAGCAAATATTTTGTAAAAAACCTCTGTCAGTGTTTGTCCTCTCCATCATCTCAAAGCAAAATTCCTGTCGTCGTATTTCGTCTCCGTCTCTTAATTCTTGGTGTCTTTCGTACTTGTAAGCGTGGTATTTACATCTTTTTAAAATTCGAGATATTGTGGTGTGGTCTTGTCCAGTAATGTCCTCCAGTTGTCTCGTGCTAATGTTTCCTTCGGCCTCCTCTACACAAAGTATCACGTCTAAATCCCTCTCGTTTTGTACAATTTGTCTCTGATTTTCACGTCGATTTTCTTCACATTTGCAATTATTGATTACTGTGCCTGTAGTTTCAATTTTTTTATCGTCCGTTCTATTGTCGATTTACTTGGTATTGGCCTATTGGGAAAATAGGCTGCAAACATGTTCGCTACTCTTGATAACTATTTCCCCTGATAAAACCATTTTATAATAGTGATTTTTCTTGATTTGAGTAGTTCATTATTTAAAAATGATGTGACATTGATCTGACAACTTGAGAGTAAGAGGTTAAATAATTTTTCTGGTTTTTTATTATAAACTTCTAATAATACAGGGCGCGTAAGAAGATAGGAGATTCGTAACTTATTTTAGCATTTATCTCTTAGCTGGCGGACTGAGAAGAGCTGAAATTTGTACACTGGGTACAACTTTTCGTGCTCTTTAAAAATCCTAATAATATTTTCTTCTAAAATAATTAGGAAATTTGGACAAAAATTTACAGGGTTCTATGTCCTAGAGCAAATATAAATAATTTTAATATATTTAAAAAAAATTTTTATTTAAAATTATTTATCTATATTATATAATATTATTATTTAATAAAAAAATTTTTTTATATTTAAATTATTTTGGTATTACAACTTACTATGATATTATATATATATATTAAACATATATATATATATATATATATATATATATATATATATATATATATATATATATATATATATAAATTTTTTTTGTAAATTTAAAATTTGTAAATTTAAAATAAAAATTTTCTATAGTTCTAAAATATAAATATAAATAAACTTTTGTAAATCCTTAGATTTAAAAACAAACTTTTTATTGCTTAAAATTACGTTTATCTAGATATTATCGAGTAATGATGTTCATTTGGTATGTGCGTTAATAAAGTAAAGTTTCCTTTTTCTTGTAAATTAGTTTTGGTTTTTCGTTACAAACCTGCTGGAGCTATGGATATTTATTTAGTTTCTTTCATCTTTTCCAGCATATTATCAAAAAGAACGCAGAGCACCTTATCAGTATATTGAAAAAGCAAAAATTAAAATTTTTAAGTTGTCTCTCTACCAATTAAGTCTTACCTTAACAGCCTGAGGGGGGTACTTATTAAAGATGTCATTAAGAGCTTCTAACGGATAGAGCTGCTCATTCTCCACCATTATTTCGCGACTAAATCCTTCGTCCACAAAGTATATCTGTGCATGGCCGTGTTCGGGTAACTTTGTGAATTTTACCCTGGACCAACTTCAAAAATAGAAAAAAAAAACAGTAAGATTAAACAAAATACCGCCGATGTATCAAATTTGGGACACCCTGTAAATTAAATTAAACATAACCTATGCTAGAAAAATAAGAAAACCTACTTATCACTCGATTCTTTGAAAAAATACAGCTTCTCCTTGCTCTTAATTTCACTCGCTCGAGTCAACGCCTCTCTGGGAGGACGAAGATCGATTTCGTCTTTAATCTGCTTCTTTAACTTCAAAAAATTCGTATAACCTTGCGATATCACTTGTACGTAAATATCACCGTTTGCTTCTATATGGGAAACATATACGTCAGTTATGCCCTCCTAGAAAATAAAAACGTTATTATGGTCACTGGGAAGAAGAAACGGGACCGATGACCGTACGGCAGCCCCGATTTAAATACCTGTGACAAATTTGGAAACGCCGTTTCCGCTGTGATTCGTGGAATCAGGTCTTCGTTGATCGACTGACCCGTGTCGCAATCGTACATGTATACTGGCAAAGCATCACTGGTGTTGTCGTCATCTAAAATTGGTGTTTTATTAGAGCTGCATCTCTCAAAAAACATTTTTTTTGGCGATCGTTTATCTATGAGTATTATTAATGTTTACAAAATCATCCATTTATAGTTTTCACTAATGCATGCTTAAAAATGCTAAATTTTTGTATAATTTGTCTCAAAGTATACCTTGTTAGCTTTTGCCTTGATTTTGGATTATACTTGCCGACAACGAAAAAACTGCGGATCGGTAGGTATTAAAGGACAGAACATTAGGGACGGACTTCAATATTATAAAGATTTAAAATTTATTGTTTATTTAGGTAGGTATAATCTTAAAATAACATGGAAAAATTAAATATAAATATGCAAAGTTCTAATAAATTTATAACTATATTATCTAGACATAATTACATTTTTAATCTAAATATCCATATCTAATTCTGTTTTACTATCAGAGTCATCACTGATATTAATAACAATAGGATTTATGTTTTTTTTGTATAGAAAATAAACCTCAATTTTTATAATGTCTGAAATTTTTCCAGCTCCCCAACTGGTTATGTTAGTAATTAAATTTTTTATCAAATTTAAACATGGGACTTAAAGTAGGTGTAACATTTTCTGCTCTGATCTTTGATTTTATTGGTTCCAAATGCTCTATGGGGTTAAACCAAGGAAGTTTAAAGGTGTAGGGAAGCCCAATGCTATGGCCCATTCGATCAAAAAATGTCCAGCCCAGTATGAAAATAACTGTCGAGTTGGCCCCGCCGATTCTGCGCAATAACAAAATTCCACGAAATAATTTAATGTGTTGCCTACTTACACACTGATAAATCAGTGTGAAGTTAGCCAACACATTAAAATTTTTTGGACCGGTTACCGTTTTTGGTTGTAAAACCTTATTTTAGTGATTAGTGTTTATTAAATTGTGACTTTAATTTTGTGTTTATTTTTGTTACATATAATATCGTAACAAAATGACTAGAAGTTGTATGGTTTTGTCTTGCAAATCCAAGGGTAACATACCCGTCTTTTTAACTTTAGGTAAGTATTTTTTATATTTAAATTGGTGCTTCTTATAAGCGTAACGTTAGGAAATAAATAATAATATATCAATTTGAATAATAGAAAACGAAAATTTCATAGGAAATATTAGTGAGAAAAGTAAGGCAATCTTAACTATCTTTTAGATGATTTCCACAATGTTTGTGTATTTCTGTGGATTATTAAAAAGAAATAAGGTTTACATTTAGGTACTTTTATTTCATTTAATAATTTAGTATTTTCTTTTAAAGGATCAAAATTTTGATTATGGGCAGACCAGGCAAATTTTAATATATACGGCCCCTTCTAATTGAATAAAAAAGAAGTACAATTTTGGTAGGGTTTTTTTGGGGGCTGATTACAAATCTAAAAAAAATTCGGCAATGTTTCGTTTTCGAATATTCATCATCAAAATTGAAAATCAAACTAACCTTATTTAACTATTCCTCCTTCTTTTTGCACAAAATTCTGATTTTTACACTAAATTGGACACAATATTTCACAAACACCTTTTAAAAACTTTTTTTATGTTTATTTTACACCTTTTTACACTTTTATTTTTTAAGCAAATATGGCTGCAGCCTTTGAATTTAAAAAAATTAGTTTAAGGGAAAAAAAAGATTAAAATAAATAAAAATAAAGGTTTTAAAAGGTGTTTATAAAATATCGAGTCCCTTTATGTAAAAATTTTGTCAAAAGAAGGGAGAATATATGAAAAGGGTTGGTTTTTTTCAACTTTGATGATAAAATCTCAAAGGCGTTGCCCAATTTATAATCACGCCCCCTTCTAAATTTGATCAAAATCGGGAGGAGGCAACTTTCAGACAATACCATTTGTTTAAAAAAAATAATTTTGGTTTCTTAATCTTGCATTATCAACTTTTTAAGCTCGACATACTGTACACACATAATATTTAACGGATACTGTTACAATGGATACTCAGGTACCAAAGGTTACTAAACATTTTTAACCACTGTTATTCTTTCATGAATGTTTTGTTGTTTAAAAATATATCCTAAAAAGCAGTTATAAAAATTTTCCACTTTTTAATGTACAACCGGGAAACTTAGGATTAGATTAAACTCATTTACACTATTTGCCCTTCTTTTTATCACAAAATTTGGGGATAAGTACATAATACTATCATACAATGTTTGAAATTTATTTTAAAAAATCGTGTTTTTATTTATTTACAAAAAAATTTTTGGTAAAAATACAAACTTCCAAAAATATCGACCATTTAAATAGAAGGCAGTAAAGTGGCGCCATCTATTTTCCATATTATATCAGATGATATAAAGTCCAATATTACACAATAATTTTAAATATTCTATAGTAGTATCCTTTAATAACCAACAATTTTGTGCAAAAAATAAAAAAAAACGGGGAATTTGGAATTTGACATTTGATGATGTCAATTTTATAGATAGTAACAAAGAATTATGGAAATCCGGCACTGACCTACTATTCATTGCGCAAATTCCGGGCCAACCCCCCATTCCCGCTGCCCTGCACGCCTGGACAATTTTGTTCTACAGTATTGGGCTTCCATACACCTTTAAACTTCCTTGGGTTAAACATACAGTTATACGGAAAGACGTAAGACATATGCCCAACCTTTCATCCAAATTATCAAATACACATTGTTTTTTAACTGCATATTAATTTAGGGCTTCCAAGATTGGTTTTTTTTTTAAGTAAATTCAATATAAATGTAATTTTCTAACAAATATTTCTGAATTTCAGTTTTTGAACTTGATGAAGCTGGTGGTTTGTGTAGCTTGCGTTATCCATGACAATAACACTGTTGTTTGAAATATTTTTCAAGATAATTTTAAAACCAGTTTTCAAAACGTTCTGCACTTGTATCCTCATGAAATTCAAGCTAGAATCTTTAAAATTCTTTGCAAACAACAGCAAGCAGTTTGGACAAATCCTTTTTTGAACCAGCGTGTATTATGGTAATGCGTTTTCGTTTTTTGAAGGTGCTTTCTCTGACTGTTTTGACTGAAATCAACCCATCCTTTGGATACTGTGTCGTGTGTATCGAACCATGTTTCATCAAAGGGGAAAATTTTGAACTGTTTTTATATCTTTTAATTTCTTAAGGTATTAATCTCCGGGGTAATCGGGGATTCCATTACTATTTCTTTTTTTTTTTTTCGGATTTAAATCCCATTTTTTAAACAACCCCTAAGGGGGTGGCAAGGCTAATATTTTATTGGTTTGTCTTCGTCTACTTCTTTTTTTTTTTTTTATCCAAGAGGAACAACTCCGTTTATAAAGAAATATATTTTTTCTTTTTAGGCCTATCACTATTGTCTATGCCGTGAGATTGAAAATCACCACGTTTACCAATAACAATAGGTAATAAAATCGTTAAAGGGGGTTTTTGGGGTATTCTCCCTAAAACCTAGCGATATACTTTGAGACAGACTATAATTGACGCTCGCTTACTCAAACGGGCGTCCATTCAGAGAAATACTTACTAGCAGCATCCGAAACAATTTCTACCATGACTTCCTTCTCAAAAAGACTCGAAACTGTTTGAGAATTTACTGAAACTTCGTATAGTTCTTCCAAACCATACAACCTACATACAAAAGCCTACAAATACATTTAAATGTCAATATTTTTCTTCTAGAGTGTAACTAACTTTATTTAAAAAAAAAAATAAATATATGCTGGTTCCATGAGTCAATCTTTTTATTTACCTGCGCTTGCGCCGTCGCATATTCCCTTTTTAATTCGAAAATATCAGTCCTTGGACAAGAACATTCGACACCCCCCAAATCTATGAAAAAACCCGTCTATTTCTTTTTTTCACTAACTTTTTTAACCCTAACTCTAAAAATAAAGAAAAAAAATATATAATTAATTTGAAGGTTTTAAATACACATATACAGTGTGTCCTTAATACACACATACAACAATATTGCTGTAACCTTACCTGTAATAATATTTTTCACATTTGGCAATATAGTAACCGGCAGTCGAGATATTCAGGGGCAATTGACCTTTTGTTCCTCGTAATAAACTTGTAAACGGTCCATCATATCGGTGAAG
>JAHBCN010007984.1:0-40720 GCA_019359885.1 Listronotus oregonensis
TATACACACTGACCTTTAAATTAAAATATTTAAAACGCCTTCCTATTAGAAAACCAAAAAAACTACAAATTATTTTGTAAAATAATGCTCAACAGCTTAAATCTAATAAACATTAAAAATTTACGAAACAAATTTTAATTTTAATAACACTAAAATCTTGAACTTTCATTGTCTTTATTCGTTATTTGTTACATAATGTTACCAACAGTTTCGCTAAGGTATGTTGACAATACTTTTATTATATGGACAGGTAATAACAAATAAATTGAAGATTTCTTAAAACATCTAAATTGTCTCCGATCTTGTATTAAATTCAAAATGAAGAAGGAGCAAAATTCGGCCCTACCTCTTCTCGACGTTCTACTGGGCGAAATATAAATATTAAAAACTTGGTATACAGAAAACCACCACATGGGACAATTTACGCCAAAAATTCTAATCACTTTAATGAAACGAATGGAGATCATACCTACTTTATATAATCGTGCCCTTTTATGTAACACTAACGAATCTGCAGAAGCAGAATGATACAGTGAGACTTAAAAAAAACTATCGAAAAATATAAAAAATTAGTAAAAAATTTAACTAAACTAGAGGGCCACATGACCAGATATATATGACAATTCATATATTAAAGTAACTGAAAAGATCCGCAGAATGGAATGAGTATAATTTTAAAAAACGGCATTTAAATCAAAAAACCACCAAGAGGAAGTGGTATAAAACCCCAATGCTATGGCCCATTCGATCAAAAATGTCCAGCCCAGTATGAAAATAACTGTCAGAGTTGGCCCGGGTAAATTCCCCGGCAATAAAACCCACAAAATATTAATGTTTATTACAACACCTATAAATCAGTGAGTTAGCCAACATATTAATTTATGAAAAAGAGTATCGTTTTTGGATTGATAAAAACCCTCTTTTTTTAAAAGGGATTAGTTTTAAAGACTATATTTGTTTATTTTTGTTACTTATATTATCGTAACAAAATAACAGAGGTTGTATGGTTTTGTCTTGAAATACAAGGGTAAATACCTGTCTTTTTTAACTTTAGGTTTTATTTTTATATTTAAATTAGGTGCTTCATAAGAGCAACGTTAGGTAACGAATAAATAATAATATATCAATTATGAAATAGAAAATGAAAATTAAAAAAAAATTTTATTAGTGAGAAAAGTAAGACAATCTTAACTATTTTTTAAATTTTCCCCCAATTTGTGGTATTTCGATTATTAAAAGAAATAAGGTTTACATTTAGTACTTTTATTCTATTTAATAATTTAAAACTCTTTAGGATCAAAAATTTGACAAGGGACTGAAATTTGGGGTAAAACCCTCTAATTGAATTAAAGGAAGAAAATTTAGGAGTTTAGCTGACTCAAATCTAAAACAATTTGGAAAACTTGTTTTCAAATATTAAATATCAAAAAAATCAAAACTAACCTTTTACATTCCCTTTTTTCCTTTTTTTTTGAAAAAATTTTCCTAATTTTACCCCAAATGGCACAAAAATTTTTCCCACAAACACCTTTAAAAATTTTTTTATGTTTATTTTACACCTTTCTTAAACTTTTATTTTTAAGCAAATATGACGGGGCCTTTTGAACTTAAAAGTTCGCATTTTAATAAAAAAAGATGAAAAAATAAATAAAATCAAGGTTTAAAAGGTTTAAAAATATCGCAATTTTAGTGAAAAAAAATGAAAATTTTTTTAAAAAAGAAGGAGAATAGTGAAAAGGTTAGTTTGATTTTCAAGTCTGATGATGAAGATCTCGAAACGAAACGTTGCCGAACAGATATTTTTTTTAGATTTGTAATCAGCGCCCCCAAAAAAACCCCGTATACCAAATTTGATCAAATCGAGGGGAGGAACTTTAAAACATTACCATTTGTTTAAAAATAAAAATTTGATTTGGTTTCTTAATCTTGCATTATCAACTTTTAAGCTGACATACTCGTACTGTAAACATAATATTTAACGGATACGTTACAATGGTTACTCGATACCAAAGGTTACTAAACATTTTTAACCACTGTTATTCTGTCTCATGAATGTTTGTTATTGTGAAAAGTATATGCTAAAAAGCAGTTATATAAAAAATTTTCACTTTTTTAAAGTACAACCAGAATCTCAGGATTAGATTAAACTATTTACACTATCTTGCCCCTTTTTTATCACAAAATTAGTGATAATCATAATACTATCATACAATATTTGAAATTTATTTTTAAAAAACGTGTTTATTTATTTACAAAGATTTTTGGAAAAATACAAAACTTCAAAAAAAATCGACCATTTAAATAGTAGGCAGTAAAGTGGCGCCATCTATTCTTTCCATATTAAATGAGATATAAAATCTAATATTACACAAAATTTAAATATTCTATAGTAGTATCCTTTAATAACCAAAGTTTGTAAAAAAAAAAAAAAAACATTGAAAGTTGGGAATTTTACATTTGATGATGTCAATTTTATATTAGTAACAAAGAATTATAAAACTTTTGGCTGACCTACATTCATTGGGCAAATTCCGCGGGGCCAACCCTATCCTCCGCTGACGCCTGGGCACTTTTGTTCTACAGATTGGGCTTCCATACACCTTAAACTTCCTTGGGAAAACCCCCAAAAAGCATTCTTTCAAGATGAGACCAGCCACCAAAGTTTCCAATAATGACGTTCTATCAAATTTCTGTGAATGTATACATCGGGAAAACAAAAAGACCACTCAAAGTTAGAGTCAAAGAAAAAAAAAAACATCGGACGAGGTGAACGTCGAAGTCAGGGATTGCCGAACATGTTTTCAAACACACCGCATGCAATGGTGGGAAAGCAAAACTATTCAAAAAAAGAAACCCCCAGAAAAAAAAAAATTTTAAAAAAGGGAATAATTGTAAAGAACCAAAATGTTACCACCCTAGTATCCATATCGAATATTTGGCAGTTGTTGTTGAACCGAAAAGTCGGTAAAAGTTTGGTGAACAAGGATAGTATAAAGTCGTAGCTTTTAAGAATAGTTTAGTTATCACTTGAAAAGGGTTTGGGAGATGTACTTCAATCGAAACGTTGTGTAACAAATAACAAATAAAGATAATTTTACTTTTAGAGTTTTCCATTATTTATTAAAAGAAGAATGTTAATAAATCTGACCAAAATAGAAAGTAATCAAATCTAAAAACCTTTTGATACTCTATTGAAAAGAAAATTTTTTGGGATTATTTTATTATAATTTTATTTTTTTTAAATTGGGCTTTTTCTATTCATTATTTTATTTTTAAAAAATTTTTGTATTTAAACTTTATCTAAACTTTCTACAGGGACTAAAACCAAATCACTTGAAATAGGGTCATTTTAATTTGAAGTAAAAAAAAAAACAAAAAAAACGCACTTTGGGCCCTTTAATAAACCATGGGTAAATGAAAGTAACCAATGAGGAGATCTCTTTTATTTGTTTTCGCTTGCGTCATTTTCAATTAAATGACCTGATAAAACCCTGGCGGGCTTTTTTAACAAATTTTTTTTAATTGCTTTTTAATTTTTGGAAGTTGCATAAAACCCAAAAATATGTTAAACTTTTTAAATAAATCTACTGCATTACCATATAAATTATTTACGCAATTTTTGTTATAATATTTAATTTAATAGCTCTCAATTTTAACAAAAAATATTAAATGTTGCTTACATTTTTCTATAGATTTGTTTCCTCATAAAAAATATAAATTTTTTGTTAGTTTATTTGTGATATGATTTTGTTACTGGGTGAAAAAAAATATACCAAACAGATTATTTATTTATATATATATATATAAAATATATATATATATATATATATATATATATATATATATATATATATATATATATATATATATATATATATATATATATATATATATATATATATATATATATATATATATATATATATATATATATATATATATATATATATATTTTTAATTTTATGACAGCCCACGAAGGGTTTTTTGGGACCTAGGAGTGGGTGCCGGGTTTTTAGATTTTTAAACCCCATTTATCCCCAGTTCGTCAATGCCCTTGAACCCAAAGCATGCAAAATTGCATTTTACGGCATCAAGACAACGCGGTGGTTTTGGTTAGATGGACGTATACAAATAACTGCACCCTGAACTACCCCCAGTAACGTCAGATTAACCCAGCCAGAAAGGCCTACATTTTTAGAGCGAGCTCCAAACCACACCCAAAGCACCTGTACACTGGTGGTCACTCATCCAATTACTAACCATGCCCGACGTCCCCAACCCTTATACTCCAGTCACTGCCTGAATTTTGTAACTGTTTATTAAGTACTTTAGGAACAAAGTCACATAGCGCCGATATGCACGCCCCCCCTGGGTGGGTGCCACTTTTCTAGAGGGTGCTACTTTGTTAACCTAAAAACCCCGAGAATTTGATGAACGGACCAATTTAAGAAAAAAAAAATGGCATACATTTTTAAAAAGTTGAATTTTTTTGATTAAAAAAAAAGAACGGTTTTTTTTTTTAACCCAAAATTTAAAGGTTTTACGGGAAAAAAATGTTATTAACAAAAGCAAAGCTTTAAATAACAAAAAAAAACGTTTTTTTAAAGAGTGTTGCAGGTAAAATGGAAACTAGATATGGTTTTGGGCAAAGAAATTATTTTTATGTTGATCCTTGAACCCAAACATTTCGCGTCAAATAGCAAAAAAGGGAATTTTTCAAAAAATCATGAAAACTTAAAAGAGCTTGAAAAGACCTTTTAAATAAGTATAAAAAGTCTTTCGGGAAGAGTTTTAAAGGGGAGGTAAGAGCATAAAAAAAAGGGTGGATTTTTTGAGTTTGTAAAAAATAAGGAATAATTTAAGTTAGTAAACTTATTGTTATGCAGTATACAATTATATGCCTGTAACCACATTGCCCTTTGTTTTTTTTAAGCATCCACCAAATTTTTTTTATAAAACCCCTGTGTCTGTAGTAAGCAAAAAGGGATACAGAAAAGATCACCTATTTCACTTCCCGCAGGTAATAAACCCAAATTTTATTAAACTAACCCGTAAAATATGGTTTCAATTTCTGCGAGCCTGGTCCCATATGAAGAAAAAGTCCGAGAGGGTTTAGGATAGAAAATTTTCTCTGGGAAAAAATAATTGTATTCTGTTTGTAAGCAGGAAGGTTTTGTGTTGATTGCTTAGATATTGGGAAAAAAAAAGTTTTTAACCCGTTCTGATTCATTTGCACCAGGGCATTTTTATGGTAAATTCCAAAGCTGTATTACCCTAAAAACGTAATGCGGTTTTTACCATTTTGCAGTAACAATTTCTGGAAAAATATAGTTTTTCATATTTTATAAGTTTTTTTTTATTTTTATTTTAGGGTGTAAAAGAGTAGTATTTTTTTACAGAAACTTTGTTAAAAACGACATTTACAAAAAATTTTTTTTTTTGTTTTTTTTTATGGTTACCAGTAGAAAATACAGGTTTTATATTTTAAAATATCTGCTTGTGATATAAATTTAAAAATATTTATATTTTTTGTTTGTAAAAGGAGATTTTTACAGAAATTTTGTCTAAAGCGACATTTACAAAAAAATATTGTTTAGTTATATAGTGTTACCAGTAGCAAAATACACACTAAAAATCTTGACTTCCATTGTCTTAATTTTTTATTTTTTACAAAGTTTCGGTTTGTGATGTATTCCAACCGTTTTAAAAGTATAACTGATAACTATTTTTAAAAGAAAGACCTTATATACTATCCGTTGTTCACAGTTTGGGACAGACATGTCACGGTTCAGCAACGCAGCCAGATATTCGAATGTGTACAGGGGGGTTTGCCAATATATTTTGTGTTTGCAATCATTACGGCTTTAAATTTTTCTTTTTTTTCCAGTGGTTTGTTATGAAATTTTGCTTCCACCATTGTATACGGTTTTGTTTTGGGAAATGCGTGTTCGGCAATCTTTGATTTCGACGTTTCACCCCGTCCCGTATTTTTTTTGTGTTCTTTAACTCTAATTTCAGTGGTTTTGTTTCCTGATGTATACTTCGCACATTTACAGGGAATGGTGGATATAGTCATTTTTTGAAACATTGTTGTTCGGTCCGTTTTTAGTAAGCACCCCTTCCCCAGAGTGGTGATTTTATATTTTTAATATTTATACCTATTCGTATTCTGGGATTTTTTCAGTTCCTTTTTAGGAATAGTCATAAATATTTGGTTCTGTAAGTCTTTTTTAAATTAGAATTTTTGTCTTTAGTTAATTTGTCCATTTTTTCCCTTTAAACCCAATCTCTCACTGTAGCCGTTTGCTTGATCCCTAGTTACATACTTATTTGGTTTGACATTCCTTATGTTAATAAGGCCACTGCGCGCTTATATAAATACGAACTTTATATTTTCTTTTGTTTCGTTAGAGGTTTGGGAAATTTTTGGGGTATAAATTTCCAGTGTGGGTGGGGGTAAAATTTTGGGAAGAAACCTTCAAGTTTTTTCGTCATTCCCCATTACCATTCCAGCTAAAAAAGTTTCAACATATCGTACCCAAAACCCTTTTGGGGTTTGATTTGCAGTATTAATTGCGTTCTCAAACCGTTTTTATATAAATTTTTGCACACTGGGGAGAGTTGATGAAACCCATGGTTCATCGTCCCCGGGTACCATCTTTCACTTGAAAGTAAAACCCAGGAGAACACCCTCTGACAACACGCTTTAAAGATATCACTAACCGAAACGTTTTTATCATTAACAAAAAAGACAATGGAAGCCCAAAGGGATTTGGTGCTAGAAACCATAAATTGTCTTACACTTTAAAAGAAACTGAAAAATTACAGGTTTTTATATTTTTGATATCTGCTTCAAAAGAGCAATTTAAATAGGCATCTTTTTAAATTTTTTTTTATAAAAATTGAAAAAGAATTTTTAGAAATATCGGATTTTCTCGGTCATATTTAACGCAATTTAACCATCTTTATATATCCTACAGTTTCGGTGAAGGGCATTTATAATACTTGGTATACACTTCAAAAATATAAAATTAATTTATTTGCTCTTTAGAGCAAAGTCTACAATATTTATTTTAGATGTTCCACAAGAGAGTTAAAATTTATGTTAGTTTACATTTTAATTTAAATTTGCAACAAAGTATGTATTAAAAAAGTAAATACCGTTTTATAATCCGGGAAAAAAGCTGTTAGAAGCCAAAGAAAAGGAAATATTTATAACTTAAGAAAAACAAGCCTTTGAGATATTAAATTTTAAAAAAATTAGCAAATTTAATTATGGTGTATACGCTAGTAACTATAATATATTTCTAAGGCCCGAAAAAAGGGGAAAATTATAATTATCAGAACTTTTTAAAACTACAAAATAACCAATTTTTTACTGATTAGTTTTTATTTATTCTTTTTATAATACAAAATTTGTATTAAATGAAAATAATAACCTTTTTTTTTTTCCAGGTAATGTCCAGCGGGATGGTTGCCTCTAAGGGTTAAAAAGAAAAACATTTTTGTGTTTACCGTGTATTCACGTGTTTTAACTATATTACTCTTATTTTCTTTAGTTAATACAAAAAATTTAAAAAATTTACCTTTACTTGAGAATAGGTCTTTTGTATGAAAATATATGTCCTCGTAGGAGCACGTAATGGTCATTAGTCATTAAATTGGTATTTACGTTACAAGGCCGAAAGTACTTAATACAGTAGCGAGTTTAGATACGAGGCGACAAGGAGCGAGAATGAATAAGACGAGGCTGCATTTTTTTATTTTATACCGTTAGTAAAAAAGAAATTTTTTTTTTTGTTTAGATTTAACCCTGTGGGTTTTGTTTTTCCCCAAAAAAGATTTAGAAGTAAAATTTTTTTTGACCCAATTCTAATGTGCTATTGCCGTAACTTAAAACCAAAGACAATTGTAGTTATCACTTAGACGCCAGTCCCTTGTTAAAATAATAATTTAAAAACTTTTTGCTGACAATCGATTTTAATAGAATATTTATTTACCTGTTGGGGGCAACTCCGTTGCCGTTTACTTTACTAAAAAAAAAAAGGGCATTTAAAAAGTAATTTCTCCAAAATTTATGTTGGGAAAACAACAAACTGCTTTTGCACATATATTAGTCGAGAAAAAGAGCACGAGGAATTTTTTGCTAAAAATGATTTAAAAAGAAATTGGATTATTGATTCATATGAACCTTTAATTGTAAACAAATTTATTAACGAAAAAAACCTGCTGTGCATTAGAAAACGAATTTCGAAATTATTTTTAGTGTAATTAGAAAAAATATATAATTGTAAACTTAAAAATGCATTTTTTAAAACAAATTCCAGTTTTTCTTTTTCCCCCTTAATTAAATTTGTTTATTAAGTTTTTCCCCCTTTAAAACAAACGAAATGCAAAAACCGCATACAAATTAATCTGCAAAATCCCTGAAGGCCTATTTGAGAGGCTGGTACGCTAAAAATACCCCACCGCTGTTAGTGAATAAATAAATTATTTTATTTTTTAAAATTTTAAAGTAACTTGGGGAGTTTTTTTAAATTTAAATTTTTTTTTTGTGAAAAAAAAAAGGATTGTGCAATTGGGCATCTTTAAAAATATAAAAAAAACAGAGTTTTCCCCAAAAACCTAAAGGGGAATTTTAAATTTTATAATTGGGCCCCAGTGACCCCAAAGGGTTTTTAAAAAAAAGCTTTAAAAATTTTAAAAAAATTATTACCAATAATATAAATTTTTTATATTTATTAAAATTTTTTTTAAAACTTTATTTACGTATGTATATTTAAAAATATAATAAAGAAATTAATTTTTTGGGATTTTAATCTTAAATTTTTATTTGGTCAATGGCCCGGTGCGGGGGTTTTCAGTTATGACTGTTAAAATGGCGTTTTAAAACCAGAAAAAGGGTTGCTGGGTCTTAATTGTATAGTTTTTAAATTTTCCCCAAAATACCTTATTTATTAAGAAAATATAAAAGCAATTATTTTTTTTTAAATTTTTTTGGTAATTGTTTAAAATCACGACCCCTTTTTTTTGGGATGTAAAATAAACATAAATTTTTTTTTTAATTTAAAATTTTTTTTTTTTAAGTTTATCGAAAAGAAATAAAAAAAAAAAAATTTATTTTTTCGTTAAAAAATTTTTTTTAGTTTTTTTTTTGGTAAATCTAAATGTACTTAAAAAAAAATATATATATTTGTTTTACAGGGGGGAATATAAAAAAAATCACTAAAATTTTTGCTTTTTTAAATGAATGCATTTTTATTTTCAAAAAAAAAAAAAAATATTATAACTTAAAAAAAAAATTAAAAACTTAAAAAAGGAGCAAAAAATTTTAAATTCACTGGATTTTGATACAAACATGGACTATTTAAACCCCCGGCCCGTTCCTTTTTCATTTTTTTATTAATTTACCTATTTTTTCAAGAGGCCCCGTATGGTTAAATAGGGGGATTATTTAAGGGGAACATAAAATATAATTGAAAAAAAATAAATTACTAGTCAAAAAATTTTAAAAGGCCTAAAAGCCCAAATTTTTCGGGGGTGTGGCTTCCAACCCCTTGGGAATTTTTTTTTTTTTTAATTTATTTTAGTCCTAAAAATAAATATAGAACCTTGTTTGTACAGAGGGTTGGGAAAAAAACATGCAAATATGTTTTATACTAAATCACCCCTTTAAAATTAAAAATCGCCAAATCTAAAGAATTTGGAAAATTGTAGGGTTTAAAAAAAGTTTTTTCTCTTTTCCGGATTATTGTTTCAAAAAACCTTTTGGAAAAAAAGAAATAATACATTTTCTTCCCCCAAAAAGGTTGAAAAACCCAAAACCCCCGGGGCTATTTGTGGGTAATCACCCTTTTAAAAAATAAAAAATTTATAAACCCCGCAAAAAAAAAAACATCAGTTTTTTTGGAAAACGTCCAATAAGAAATAAACGTTTGTGAAAATCAATTTTCCCCATTCTAAGGGTGGAACTCCCCCATCAATAGGAAAATTAAAAAAATCCCCCCTTTTTTTTAAGAAAAGCCCTTTGGGAATTTTTTGACCCGTTATTTAAAACCCCTTTTAAATAGTTTTTTAGTTTACTTAAAACAAACCACCCCCCCAAGGGGGGTATTCTTCCCCAAAAAATAGAAAATCAAAACAACTAAAATTGTAAAAAAAAATTTTTGATGTTTTTTGGGTATCTCAAAAGATGGGGAGTTTTTGGGGGGAGTTTTTAATTAACCCGCATTATCGAAGAATTAAATAAAAAATTAGCTTTTAAAAGATTTTTTCCTCAAAATTTTTATCCCAGATGTATGAAAAAAGGGCCCTTTTTGTTTTTGTTCATTTCTAATTAAAAACCCTTTAAGAGTGTCAATTCATCCCCTTTAATGTATAAATTTAAAAAACTTAAAAAAAAAAATATATTTGGGGGTTTTTTAATATTTTTAAAATTAATTTCCCCTTAAATTTAGGGGGAATTTACCCTTAAAAAGGGTGGTTTGGTTTTAAAATGATTCAAAAAAACCCCGGCAATGCTTTTATAATTTTTGGAATTTTTTTAAAATTTTACATGATTTGAAAATTTTAAGGGGAAAACACCCACAAATTTTTTTTGGGGGTTATTTTTTAACCTTTTCAGGGATGAAATGAAAAATTTTAATTTTTTTTTAAAGGCCCCCTTTTAAAAAAATTGCGGGGAAAATTTTAATTTTTTAAACCACCCGCTAGAGATTTTTTTAAAAATTTTCAAAAAAAAAACAAGTTTTCCTAAATGGAAAAGGGAAAAAAGGCAGTTTTTGCCGATTTTTTGGGGACCTTTTTTAAAATCAAAAAAACTTTAATTAAAACTATCAAAAAAAGGGTTCTCTAAACACCGAATAAATTTTTTGGGGTTATCTATAATTTATTAGTCTAAAAAAATTTTTAAAATACTCAAAAAAGATAAAATTTTACCACAGTTTATAAAATTGTTTTAATGAAATTTTTTTGGGGGGAAAAAAAAGGGGAAAATTTTTTTTTTTGGGGGCTCCCCCGGCAGTCTAATTTTTACATAGTTTTCCCGACTTTTTAAAACAGGAATACAAGTTTTAAATTTAAACCCCGGGAAAAAACAAAAAAACAAAACCAAAATGGCAATAGATATTGGGAAGAATTAAAAAAAAAAGTTTTTTTTTTTAACTCAAAAAAATGTTTTTTTCTTTTTTTTATGGTAAAAAATTTTAAATTTAAATAATTTCACTTTTTCGCAAATAGCAAAAAACCCAAAAAAACAGGGTTTTTTTTGGGGTTTTATTTATAAAAAAAAAATAAATAAATTTGGGGCAGCCTATTCAAACATTTCTGTCATGAAAGGGATGTCTTTTAAAAAAATAAAATTTTTTTAAAAAATTTTTAAAAAAGGTTTTCCAAGGGGATTTTTTATACTAGGTATAAATATATTTTGGGGAAAAACCCCCGGGGACGTTTAAAAAATTTAAAAAATTTATGATTTAATAAAAAAAAATTTTTTTAAAAATTTGATTGATTAAAAAGAAAAAAAAATTAAGCCTATTTTCACAGAAAAAACCCCCACTTTTTGTTACTTTTTTTTCGTTTGGCAAAGGGGTTCGTTTATACGGGAGGTGCAAAATTTTTTTTGATGGACGCCGCTCGAGGAACCCCGCAAGGGGCCCCAACCCCCCTTTTTAAAAAAATTTTCTTTCCCTTTTTCCATAGTGATAATTACAATTTCTTTGTTTAAAACCGAAAAAAAAAAATTTTTCTGGACTATTTTTTTTTTATTTTTAAGATTTTCAAACAAGATTGGTCCTGGAAAGCGGGCCAGCCGGGTTTTGAAAAACCTAACCAATAACTTACCGGGAAAAAATGTATTGGTTAATTTTTGTCATAATACAAGATAGTGATAGAAATTTAATAAATCAATATGCTTTTATTAAAAGATTTTTTTTTTTCAATTATTATTTTTGTGTTTTGTAATTTTTTTAATGTTTGTTTTTTCTACATATATCCTTCAGCCTAATATTTAAGCATCTAACGACTTGTTTTAGGGCTAGAAATCATACAGCAGCATCTATTAAAAAAGGGTATTTTTATAGTGGTGGTCAGCATTTTCCCTTCTACTTTTGGGGAAATTAAATAGAGAGCTTTTTTTTATTTATTTTGTTTTTTTTAATTTTAATGTAAAATTTAGTCATGTAAACTAAGTTCATAAAAAAATTATGAATATAAAAAAAAAACAAAAAAGGGAAGAGTATAAAATTGTAAGATGCTTTTGTATAATTAATTATCTTTTTTGATTTATGTAATAAATAAATACAAAGTACTATTAAACCAACTTTCATTTAAAGAGCTGTTATTTTTACGCTTTAAAAACCATTATTTGAACTATGCATTAAGCAAAAAAAAAAAGTAGAAAGTTTTTTTTAGAAAAAAAATTTCCTTTGAATGGACACCCTCTGAATTAATAAAAATATTGTGTAAAAAGCAGAAAAAGCAGAAAAAAAATTCAATTTTTATTTCTTTTGATTTCGTCCACAATTTTTTCGGAAGCAAGACAGGTATTACAACAAAAAGACTGACATTAAAGTCTTAGGATGAGGTTGTTGAAAGTTTTTATTAAAATTTGAAGAGATTTGATATTGACTTTTACAACTCTTCTCAATTTTTCCCAATATTTCTTTTATATTAGATTATTTTTATTTTTTAAAAGTATTTATAAAAAAAATTTTTTAAAATAATTTTTATAATTAGACGTCATTTTATTTATTATTTTTAAGTACAACAATTTTTTTAAAAAAAATTTTATTTAAAAATTAAATTTTTGGTAATAAGAAAAAATTTTATTTATTCAACCAGCAGATAACTAAAAATTTTAACAAGGAATAGAATTTTTTAAAGGTTGAGAAAAAAATTAACTTTTAAACAAATACAAAAACAAAAATTTCAAATTTTAAAATTGTAAGTTAAAAAATCAATATTGTTAATATTTAAAATTCTTTTTGCCCATTTTTTAAATTTTGAAATCCTTTTAAAAAAAAAATTGACAATTTTAAAAAAGAAATTTAAAATTTCTTTTTGTTTTACTTCTATTTTTTTTTTAATGACCACTTGAAATTTTAACACAAAATTTGTATTATTTTTAAAAAAAGTTTTTATTGTTAAAAAAAATTAATTTTCCCTGGATTTTCTAATAAAATTTTCAATTTTTCTTTATTAAAATTGATATAGGTATTAAATTAAAAAATTTGGTTACCTAACCCGTTGGTCTTATAAGATGCACTCCATTTAATTAAGGAAAATAATTCAATTTTAAATTAAAAATTTTTTCCGGGATTTACCCTTGGATTTGAAGACAAACCATAAAACCCCTAGGCATTTTGTTAGATATTATAAGTAACAAACAATAAACACAAAATTATAGTCAAATTTAATAAACACGTATTATAAAAACAAGAAGGTTTTTATCAATCCAAAAATTTGCAACTACAAAAATAATCACACAAAGAAAACAATAAAATTAATAGGGCAAAACCAAAGGAAAATGAGAAACCACAACGAAACATGAAATTCGTTTTTGTTAAGGACGACAACGGTGATGGTACAGCGGATATAGTTTCAAGCGCCCCACGTTGCATCAGAAAACGGTACTTCGGCTTTTTAAAAATTATTATGTGTTCCAACACACACGGTTTATCAGTGGTAAGTAGGCTCACATTAAAAATTTCTGGAATTTTGTTATTGCGCAGAACTGGGGCCCACTCTGACAGTTATTTTCATAGTGGGTAAATTTTTTGATCAAATAGGTATAGATTGGGCTTCCATATACCTTCAAAATTCCTTGTTAAAATCCTAATATTTCTAGTATATGTAAAAAAAGATTAAATATCTAGGTTTTATATTTTGGACTCTACCCAGTGGCCAGAACTATTAAACGAATTTTAACAATGTTTGGCATGGTGTTTCTCCATAGCATGACGTTTTATCTGAGCAAAGATGAAGATCCTCAAGAAATCTTAGGATTCCAAAAATCATATTTTTTGGTTGTTTTTTTAAATTATGTCTATTTAACAAATTTTCTGGATATTTTTGAGAAAAAGCAGATTTTGATTCTTGTAACATTCTTCTTTTGAAAGGGTTTCTAGCAAAAACATGCCTGCCACTTCGTACACCCAACAACTCTTGTTTTTTTACAGATAACGCTTGTTCTATTGTACTAAATTGCAAAACGCATTAAGCTTGCAATTTTATAAATCGTAGCAAATCGACAAAATAATTTTTCATTTCTCTTCTTTGTACATAATAAATAGTATTATAGAATTTTTCGAATAATATAAGTACTTTGCACTGCAATTTAATTCTATAGTAAATAAATCGGATTTGTTGCCCTATTCATCTTAACAATAGAGATTTTATGTGAAACTCATAGTTAGCAGTATCAGGAAAGCTAAGGTTTCGTGATCCTTAAACCTAACGGATTTTGTAAAAATTGAGGGGATATTGAAGAAAATGTAATAGTAAGTGGGTATATAATAGAAGATTTACACAAAAATTTGTCGATAAATCGCGCTATTATTAAAGTTCTGCTTTGAATACCAGATGTGAACTTGTGTGTAATTTAAAATATTGGTTAAAATAAATTATTTTATTTTTATTGAGTTTTTTTTTAAATTTACATTAAAAAAACCTTAAACGGTTTTTAAGGAAACAAAAAACAGTAAATAACAATAAAAGAGCTAATCAGAAAATTATTTATACGTAATTTTATCTTAAGTACTCCTATATATTATTACTTTTTTGTCTTGGCATAGTCCATGATGCTTTAAGCCTAAGTGATTATGTGGAGTCTCGTTTAAGTTAGAGATTTTTGTCTTATTTTGATAGTTTTTAATTGTTTCCTTTACCACTCTCTCACTGTATCCCTTCTGCTTCAGATCCTTAGTTATGTTACCAACAATTTTAAGGTACCCAAACCCATGGGAAGTGCATCAACCTGCGCGTAGTACTCATCTTTTACCTGAAAATAAGAACTACGGAGGCAAAGCTCCAACAAATCCAATACTACATCCAGCGGCAGGGTGGTGCGTTCTACTAGTGTTTTGTCTTCGTTAAGCTCGGCTCGGATAATGTTTAACGATTCTTCTACTGGTACGTTTGAATACAGACTTTCCACATCAAAACTCACAATAGTATCGGCTAGTCCTATTTCTGAGTGGTTTATTACTTCCAGACCTGGAGGTCGGTCAGGAAAAGAAAACCTCTTAAGGCAGAAAGTTTTACAGTTTAAACCCTTTGGACAAGAACGGAGAAAGCTCCGGGCCTGTCAGGTTGGACTGTAAAGGAATTCATAGAAGTGGAATTCCATGCTGCTCTATTAGGAGATGCTAGAGGACAAAATATACTGGCTGACTTCTTAAAGCAGAACAGATAAGAAAAAAAAATACGTTTTTGTTTAAAAGATTATCCGAGGTTTATTTGTTTCTATAGATAAGTGTATCAATTAAAAACGTTCTTGAATAATGACAAGGTTATTTGACTCTTTGTTCTGTAGAACTTACCCACTTATAAGAAAAGGATGATTATGGGTGGACTTTTTTCGCAACAACAAGTTGATCGAGTTTTTAAAGCAGTTAAACTAAAAAATAATTTGACTCCCTAATCCAGTAATAAGATATATTTACTTTACCATGGCAGTGTGAATTACTGCCTTCTTTTTTCTGTAACCATATAAAGTTGTTTAAGTATTTCTCTGTCAAATTTAATTTAACATGTAAGTGAGGTTCAAAAGTAAAGTAAAGTGAGTAAAAGAAAAGGACATGACTGACAAAAGGCAAGCAGTGAATAAAAAGTAAAGTAGTTGGTGAATGGTAGTTTTTCCGAAAATTAGCAGAAAGTAAAGGTAATATTTAACCTTATTGATGAAATGAGTCAAAAGTTATTAACGGATGTTCTCAAAAGGGTAAATAAATGACTTTAAAATTTGATTTTAACTTTCCTAACTTTATAGTGATAAAAAAACATTCTTAATCGTGTTGTAACGTAAATAAATTCGCGTTTCAAAAACTCCGTAAGACATTTTAATTTTAAACAACAGTTAACTGAATTTCTTGCTAAGTTAAGGCAAATTTTTGCCAATTTCTCTAAGTAAAGTTTTAAACTTTTTTTCACATATTTTTGGTAAAAGTAAGCTTTGAAAGTTGTAAACTAATACTATTGTCTTTAGATAATAAGTAATGTTTAAATTTTTTAACCTCTTGACAATTAATTAGGGCAATTCTAGTAAAAAGGTAAATTACATAAAACCTTTTTTTTTCTTCTATGATTTTAAAGTAAATAAAATTTTAAACAATTATTTGTCACAGAGATAAATTTTGTCGAATACTGTCAATACGCTTAATTTACACATTGAAATAATTGTAGTGTAATAAACTAAAAATGCATAGTAAATAAACTTTGTAAATGTAGTATATGTAGTGTCTCATTTAGTAATCGTCAAAATACAGAGCATTTAACCCTTAATTCGCACCTACTAACTTCTAAGTTAGCCGGTAACAAAGTATATTGGCAACTACTTGTGGTGATGATGAGTAAAGAATAACGTTTTTTATACAGGCTTTATTGTAAAAGTTTCTTTCATCAAAGTTAAACTAATATATTAGATTTAAATACGGCCTTTGTTATATACTCTTATTTTACTACCAGTTACATATTAAAGACTAACTATATATTATTATTATCTTTTGATAGCCTGGAGATATTAATATCTTTATAAAGAAAACCCATTCTTTTTTATTTTTATTCTAATAAAATTTCAAACTGGTAAAAGAAACTTAAATTAAACCCAACCAATTCCATACATAGCTTTAAGTAATATTTGCTTTTTTAATTAAAGCATAAATTGATTGACCAATTTTCTATAGTGCTCTTTAACGAAGGCAGTTTAGCGGTAAAAAGGGATCTCTTAAATTAAAATCAATTTAGAATGAGGGAAACGCATAACAATGGCACGAAATTTAATAAAGTCGCCTGGAAAAGTTAATCTTATTGCCTTTCGCTCTTTAAGTCAAGGTAGGTCGTTTCTTTTAAAAAAAGGTTAAACGATTTCTTAAAATGTTAAAATTTAACGAATGTTTTTACAAAAAATGTTTAAAAACATTTTATAATTGATATTTTACACATATTAAAGAAAGGCCACTTTCAATTAAATGCTTAGCCCAGCATGCTATCAGGTAAATAAATAATAAACCCGGTCTTATTAAAGATGTTGCTGCCAGCACAAATGGTATTTTGATACTATTATAACAATCTGTCAGGCTTAATCGATTGGTGCAGGAACTATTGTAAGTGCATTCCTATTTACCCAAATGTTTGACTTACCTCCCGAAGCAAATTGGTGCAGGAGCAAGGCAAGTGCGAACTTACGTAGTTCACTTGTTACTGGGCAAAGTGACAGTTCACTGGTATCTCAATGTATCCAAATCTTGACATCCAGAAGAAAATAACTGCTTTCCAATATTACTTTTAGCATTGGAAAACAAAGCTTATGACTGCCAGCTTACTCTAGAGAGGTTTAAGTATGTTAATGTAATGAGATTAGCTATCAAATATGTGTCTGAAGATTTATGCTTTATTACAGAAAAACGCCGACTTAATAGTGGAGCAGAAAATTAAACATTTATACTCCAAAACCACTATTTTGTTATTTGTGTTCAATAAAACATCAAAAAGTTAATAATTTTACGAATAATACGAAATGGTACCAACAATTGTACTCAAAATTAGAACCGCAGTGGGAAGCTCCGGGCCTCTTAAGGTGGACTGTAAAGGAATTCATAGGAGTAAGATTCCATGCTGCTTTAGTTGGGAGAGGCTAGAGACAAATTATATCGGCTAAATCCTTCAGAGCAGAATCTGTGAGAATACCTATACACGAGAAACAGATATCGTACAACTGGTCAGTTAGCAAGAGAGGTAAGCTTTTTTCTTAAAGTTATATTAATAATAACAATTGATAGATTTGGGAATTTTAAGAGTTGTGGGAGATGCCATTACTCATATATGGGAACAATATTTTAAAGGGTTCTGATAAAGAATATAGAGTTAATAAAAATACGTTTTGGCTTGAAAGAGGAATCCAAGCTTTATTAAAGCTGCTGTTGCTATGGATATAGTGTGTTTGGTGGTGTAATGGATATTGTGAATTTAGGTTTTCCTTGAAAGACGCCTAAAAGATTATATTGCCTCTTTGTTCTGCGAAACTTACCCGCTTATAAATAACGAGTATTGACGAACATGATTGTGTTTTTAAAGCAAAAAACTAAATATTTCAGCACCCCAATAACGAAATGTTCTTCGATAAAAACCACACAAGCTACTAACCACACACGACGTTGTCTACATTTCCCATTTGCCCAAAATTATTAACTTTAAAAAAATAAATAAAAAAAAATTGTTTAGCACATTGGTGCTTTTAAGGAGGGAAATAGGTGTAGAGGCTTGGATTTTTTTTGTTTTATGAATCAGTTGTAGAAGTATTTAAAAATACTATTTAAAAGTATCTTAAAGAAATTCCATGCTGTTTAGAAGTTATGAGCGTTTGTGTGAGTGTCCCTCGGTCGAACGGTCGGAGCGCGTGGCATCGAGCACGTAGCGGCCGAGCAGGTATAATAGTCAGCAAGTTATCTGATGTTCTTTTCTTTCTTTTACTAATAAAGACATTAAACTATAATTTTATGGAGTATTAGCTTATTAATTACTAAGTTGTTTAAATTAATTGATTACTGCCTTAAATTATTTTTTTTTCACTTCTCCATCTTTAAACGCGTTTTTCTCGAAACTACTTTTTACGAATTTGCGTAACCTCAGCCCGTACAGTTTTTAATCAATCGTTATCAAACTTAGCACATTATTTATTTATATAAATACGCTCTATGTATACCTTAATTATACAAAATATCTTTATTCTACTATTTTTTATTGCAAAAGAAAGTAAAAAAATAGGGTAAAGAATCATACTAAACTCTCACGTTTCTAAAAAACAGATTAATTTTCAGTTTTTTTATAAAAGCAAGGTGTAGATAGTAGATACACCTATAAAAAATTTTTTTATTTAAGGTGACCTCCAAAAATTACGCAAATTGCTTAGCCAGATATCCACTCACAGTATGCAGCAGCAGATATCTTCGTTATCTTTTGAGAAAAATATTTAAAAATTCCATTATACATTGTTAAATATATTTATATAACAACCCCAAACTTTTAATAAAATATATATATTTTTTATGTTTTTAAAAAATTATTGAAAATCACTAAAAATATACCGCCCCACTCCTCTTTCCCCCCTTAAGATGGCTTTTAACAGAATATGAACAAATTTTAAAAAATCGAACTTTTTTGCTAAAAAAACATTCACAATAAGAGGTCCCCAACTGCCATACTAAAAATGTGTATGTTTTTTTGCTTTAATTATTTAACCCTATTTTTATTAAAAATAATATATTTTAAATAAAAATGTTTTTAATCTTTTATGATTGTAATAAAAAAAATATTTTAAATAATTGTAGAAAAGCAAATTTTGTTTTATGTTTTAATGTTTCTATAATTTTATTGATTTTTGTTTTTTTAACATAACATTTAAATTTTAACTACACTTTATACGGGTTTTAGGTAAGGAGTCAAAAATAGCGCTTTTCAAACTTTGTCATTATGTACGTTTTACTTTACCAAAGCCTTTTTGCATAATAAGTGTAACGTATTCTCTTTAATATTCTAAAATATAAGCAGAATTGCTACAGAAAACATAAAGAATTATTTCTGCCCCTGAAAGCTCTTGAAATGATACGCACTTTAACCCACTTTACTTTGTTTTAATGAGGTATGTCAAAGTTTCGTATGAGATAGCGCCCTCACCGACTAAGTGATGCTCATTATACGGTATGATGCTTTCTCGTAAAAGTACTTAAAACTTACAATTAAATAAATTTTCATTTTGTGCTTCCTCGTAAGGCTAAAATTACTAAAAATACTTAAATAAATTTAAAAGTTATTATTCAAAATTTATTACTAGAGGACAACACATTCTTAAACATTCCATATATATTTGTATTTTTAATATTTGGTACCCACATTGGAAGTTTGGTTAAGTAGAGTTTGTTTGGTGCTAATCTCAAGTTCTAAGGTAATTTGTTTTTGAAAACTTCTATTTTTTTAAGTTGTGACTTTCCTTTTAAGATATCCTTTAAAATTGCACACTTTTCTAAAATGTCTTATTTCTTAAAGCCGCTTAAATACTCACTAATTTACAGGAATATTTCACTTATGTATAAATTTTTCCATAAGACACGTTAAAAATCTAAAAGTTTCAGTGGAAATTTCGCGTTGCCTAGCAACGTGGTATTTCCACTTACCTACAAATACATAACAATCGAATCTGTTCGTTGGTATTGTAATTAAAAATGTCAAAATCAGTCAAAATGAGTCGATTTGGTCATGTACACGATAAATAAATAGATACAGTAATAAAAAAACTATTTCAGTTACAGTTTTAATTATGTTGCATAAAATTGAAAATTGTATGACAAAAAATTTTTAATAGTATAATTAATACTTCCATATTTCTCCATTCTAAAAATATTTTCCTAAATACCGCTCGTGCATAAAAATTAACCAGATAATTTTTATTTAAACTTGTTATACAAGTTCCACTTGTTCTTCGAACTCGTGGAATTATAAATAACAAGCTTACATGAAAATTATCGGTAATTTTTAAGCACTCGTATTATCCCCGAAAATCTTATTTTTGCGATTAGTTATTTATTACACAGGCCCACAAAAAATTAAAAGTGGTGTGTGCTGAGTGTCGGACTAAAATTTTTTGGCGTATTTTTTTTCCTCCTAATAGGAATCTAAAGTCAAAATAGGGGGTCAAATGGCAAAAAAATGAGAAAAGGCGTAATTTCGGATATTAACGATTTTTGTTAATTTAAAACGTTAATATCTTAAAAACTGTAAAAGAAACGAGAAACTTTATATTACATAAACCATGTATTTTTACAAGACCTTTAATTTAGGTTACATAAACTTATTGTGAAAATGCAATATTTTTTGAGTTATGATAAAAAAACCGAATTTTCAGGACTTTTTTAGGGTTTACCTCTGGAAAAATTTGAAAATTATATTTTTATTATTTTTTTTTTGCAAATTTTGAGTTATTTAAGATATAAATATATAAAATAAATTATTAATTAAAAAAAACAACAAAAATCACATTAATACATTTTTTTCTATTCTGGACTGAATTTTTTTTTCAAAATTAAATTTTCGTTTATATCTTCTTTATTATTTATCTTCTTAAAATGTTTATATAATTTTTTATATAGACAATTTGGTAAGCTCTATTTTCTGTTTTATTAAATTTTTTGTATTTTTTATAGTTTAAATAGTCGCAGTCATTTCATGGTAGCAGGTTTCTGCCGGTAAATGTCCATGTCGGTTTTTTGGGTATTTCCCAATTTTATGCTGTTTGACCCCCAATTTTGACTTCAGATTCCTGTTTAGTGGAAAAAATACTCCAGAAAATCTTAGTCCGATACCAGCCACACTTTTATTTTTTTGTGAGCCTCTGTTATTTTGAATAAAAAAACACATTTTAAAATTTTATTTTTACTTTTAAAAAGTTAAAAAAAAAATAATTCCGTTTATTTAGGCATTTTTAAACAGATAATACGTTGGTCCATATATAATGAGCAAAGCAACTAAAAAACGTCAACTTTTTAAATTTAAATTGTTTTAAACAGCAATCCGTTTAAAAAACTATATATATTTTTTATAGCGAAAATTTACGCGTGCTAAAATAAGGTGCACATCTACACCTATAATGTAATGTATTTTTATTTAGAAAAAAGATATTTCCGCAAGTAGGACAGCAGCGCGTTTTTCTAAATATTAATTTATTGGGAAGGTTGTTGAAAAATAATCTTTTTTGGACATAAAGAAATATAAAACGCCTTTAGTCTAAACTCCATTGTAAGGCAATTTAAATTTAAATCGGTAGATGCCTTTTTAATTTTTTGCAGTATTATTGTGCAGTATTTTTATCAACATGTCTTTAAAATCCCATAATACTTTTTTGACATTTTAAAGGTAATAATATCTATTATGCATATTTTTCACATCCTGTTTTATAGAAATGCATCTTGATAATTTTAAACTCCACTATTCTGTTTTATACTTTCTTAAAAATCACGGACACTTTTTCAAAAATCAGTTATAATTTAAACGCTGTATTGTTAACTGATAGTGACAAATAGACTAGCAGTTACTATAGTTACGTTTTTTTACTGAATTATTAATAAAAGGATAAAAAACTACTATACGCGTTTCCATGCAAGATGTACTAAAATAACACTTTTGATTTACTTACTTATATTTTTTAAACACCATGTAGGTTCCTAAAACTAAACACTTTAACTAATATGACAAAATATGCATTAAAATGGTTAACCTTTTTCAAGACGGAAAATATTTATTCTCCGAATAAATGTTTAAACCCAACTTTAAATTTAAATTTAAACAAATTTAAAAAGTTGGTATAAAATAACTCAATTTTTAATATTAAATAATACTTTAAAAAAGTTCTTATTAACGCCATAAATAAGTTAAGTCTTTTAATTTCCATGTGTTTTATTATTTGTCCAAAAAAGACTTGTAAACTTGTTTTTAAGGGCACCTTAAAAAAATTAGTCACATATATTGAAATCTGGAGTTTGTGGTGGCCATTTTAATAGTGCAATATTTCCTTTACTAATATATCGGTTGGAATTAATCATGTTAATATTGCCCAACAGCAATGGTTAATTTGGGTGGGTTTTATCGTGCATATGTAGTAGTTTTTTTAAGTAAAGTGGTAAATTTGTTAAAACCATTGGTAATATGTTTTGCAAAAAATGTACGTACGCATTTTCGTTTAAGTTTTCTGGATTTGCAATCAAAACAAGAAAAGTAACGCTTAATTTTTATTTTTTAATTTTACACATGTGCTCAAGGAATGGTTTCTTTAAACTAACCTTATTAAGATTAAAATTACATGCAATATTTACGTATTTATTAATTTAGTTAATCGATGCTTGTAGGAAAAAACAGTTTTTTTTTGACAGAATGGCTTATTTAAAGAAAAATATTCAAGAGTTACCGGACAAATATTTGTGTAATAATAAACATTTTTAAATATTTAATAAACATTTGACATTATGCCATAAAAAACTTCTTATAATGAAACTTTTTACCTCATAGAAAAAGCCAGAAATATTAAAATTGTTTAAGAAAATAACTACAATTTATATAAAACTCTAATAAAACCACTATTTGAATTAGGTAATACATATTTGCCTTAATTTTTAATAAAACTAGAATTTCGCTTTAACATTAAGGAATATTTCTACTTCAAAAAGCTTTTGGAAATTATTCTCGGGTTTTAACGACTTCAACCGCATATTACTTTATTTTAACGAGGTATAGCGTCGCTCTATATAGTTTTCTCACTGGTAAAACTACTTTGCTCATAGAAGATAATACTAACATAGAAAAGCCTTAACCTTAAGTTTTACGTTAGCTGATAATATTATAACGATAAAAAAGTCAGAGGGGTGGAACCGTTTTTACCTTCAATAAACTTAGTTGTTAAAGTTTATGATTCGACTAACTCAACCCACGCCACAAGATACAGATAAGTTATTCATTAAAATTTTATCTGTAAATACTACACCATGCAATCTTTTTTAGTCAAAAGATATATTTTATAATCTGTTAATATTTGCTATTAAAAGAAGGCTAGTGCAAATAATACAAGACATTACATTATAGATTATTTTGAAGGTACTACCTTTACTTGTACTACCTTTAAATTGACTTAAATGGGTAAACCTGAAATTAAAAAAATAAATAAAATATTTGGTAAACATTCACCAAAACACACTTTTTAGAAGTTATTTTAAACTAAAGTGGCCCAATGCCTATAGTTTTAAAAACTGCTTCTCATTTTAACATATATTAAAAGCCTTACAACACTTTCACAGCAGTCCGACTGCCTGCAAACCAAATTCAAAGATTACTATCTCAAAACAGCCTCCGCTTGTATGGTTCAGACAAGCAGCGGGACCTAAAGCCCAAAAATCATAATATGCTGAAATCAGTCAGCAACTACGTTCCAATAAAATTAAGAATATTTAAGACAAGCTTCCAAGAACAGCTCTTTAAGGTAAAAACAATATAAGAAATAAAACCCAGGTGTGCTGTAACAAAAAAAAAAGCTTGTGACAAGATATGCCCACAACAGCTTTTAGTGAATTTGTTTAATAAAAAAATGTAACTTTATTAAATGATAAAAACGTTTTATAAAATTCAAAAATTTAGTTAACTGAGAAAGAAATATAATGATTACCTGTTACTGACTTATGTTGAGCTTGAAGATCACAGATTCACTTTTAGTCTGGCAGATTAGTTCATCGTCAGTTTTAAAGTAAAAATGGCAAAATTACTAGAGTTATGTGGCTTATATAACATTTGTTACCGAAAGAAAGAGAACGGATATGACGAAATGTTACACAAGTCAAGTTGTTGTTCAAACAAATTAAAATACACTATATACAAAAACTTCTCTACATTATACATATTTTAAAAAACATTTTGTTATATTTTAAAATTTTAAATTATTAAATTTTATAAAACAAATAAACAATAAATTTTATTGTGAACTGTCGAAGTTAAAACTGAGGTTATTATCCTATTGATACGGTATTTAAAAAAAATCTTTAAAGCCTTAAATACCGCTTTAATTATTACTTTACTTAATTGAACGAAAACAATTATTTCCTAATATTGCCCAAATTTTAAAACATTGTTCATTATAAATTTTAGATTATAAATACAATTATAAATGCCAGTTACTTAAAAAGATAGTTTTAACCAATTTTAATTAGCAGTGGTATGCAACAAACCATTCTTTAGCGGTAGGACAAGGTATACAGCACCATCTATTTGCCTAAACTGAAATAGTGAACTTTTTACATAATGATAACTATTCAAACAATCTTATATAATTTAATATCATTTAAAGGAAATGACAAAGATTATGAAGCAATGACTGGTTTCGTACACTATATAGTAACGAACAAAAAGAAATTTTGCAATATTTTCCCCCAACCCGTATTCATGCTAAATTAATAATTAAAGATTTCTTAATTTCTTTTTCGCATTTAGATGCTTACAAGCTGGAAAAAGTTAACATTGTTTTTTTTATCCAAAAGAAATTTTAAAAATAGTTTTGATTGACTAGTGTTAATGCTTCTTAAGTATTTAGGACAAATAATAAAAAATGTAAATTAAAGCAATAAAAAACGATTTGAGACGGGATAATACTTATATTACTCTAACTTTTCTTTTACAGTAAACCAATAATAATTTTCTAAGACATTATGATTATAGAGAACCTTATGATACCTTTCAAAGATTTTTAACTTCCCACAAAAACTGGCAAAGCGCAAAGAAATAATTTTTAATTTTCATTTGGCTTGCTGGTTGATCCTAAATATACCTTTAATATAAGGGGAAATGGATAATATGTCCTAGAAACTTGACCGTAATATAAGGTTAAAATTTGCTTATTTCTTTTACTTTTTAAAATTCGTTGGTGATCTCAAGACTTATTAACTAAAAATTTTTCTACAACTTTTTTTTCGGGGCTTTAGTCACATATTTGGTTCTGGTCAACAAATTCCAAAACTGTTTTTGATTTAGTAAAGGTAAACTTTTTTATTACATGTTAAGTATACATAATTTGTCGCTTTATGATAACCCAGACCTAAATAAAAAGATAATTTGAAAAAATTAAATTGACTTCAAGAAGAAACTACTTTAAAATTATAAAATATTATTTTTTTGTATACTCCAAATTAACCAACAAACACGTCAAAAGAGGATATGACGTAAATAAAAGGATTTGGACGGTGCCACCAAAGTCATCAAACATAAACCTTAATTAAAATAGAAACAAATTTTCCGATAAAAATGAATAAAATAAGATACTTTATTAACAGCCTTTAATTTTCTTTCTTTTATATTTGGTAGGTATTTTTTTACTTGCTCGCACTGATACCAAAAAAAATTTGTGTGCCCCTAATTTGTTAAAAAAATATATCATATAATTGTAAGTTTTTTTAAGGTCGATTTATTTTTTTTACTTCTTTATTTTATATTTCTTAGTTTTGAGTAAACACAGGTATATTTTTTTGTAAATGGCACTTATAGTTTTTGTTGTAAATATCTTAATTTTGTTACATAAACTATAATTTGAAATAGTTATTTTCCTAACAAGTGCGCAAAGTGATACTTTTCCGCACGCGACTGCCGTTACCCGAACGACGCGAAGCGGAGTTCGGGCAAGCAGTCAAGTGCGGCAAAGTCACTTTGCGCAAGCGTTAGGAACAAAATTTTTCCTACGAGCGTCAGATAATACCAATGTTAAAGCAATGATTATTTTTTAAATTATGTTTAATCTGAAAGAACTACTACAACATATTTATAAATGGGAATTATTTGTTGAAAACATTTACAACAAAAGAATAGTTATTAGCATATTGTAAATTAATTGCAGAACCTGTAATTTTATTTAGCGGGTGGCTTATGGAAGCGCTTATTGTACGGCTTGATGAAGGTTGACTTAGCTCAGGAGGGGAGTCAAATTTTTTCGACATATCCTTTTTCTAATTTGTGGATTCATCAATGTAGCTCTCAGCTACAGCCGTTGATTTCCAGTCGCTTGACATTGGTAATTCCTTCTCCAGAATCCGCTAACATAGTCGCAGAGGATCGACGAAAACTATGTCCAGTGTACTCTTCTGGATTTTTTAATTTTAGGTATGCAGCAATTTCTGAAGGCATTTTACCTATTGAATTTATTCCCACACATTGCGTACTGCATGCTCCTAGTTTATACTGGACAAAAAAACGTCTGTGTGGGGTATGTGGTTTTCGCAAATTTGCATATTTACGGTACAATTGCAGATAAAGTCCGTTATTTGTTTCATCGGACACTACAAAGATTCTGGAAGTGTTATTTTTACTGTCAGGAATTTTCACCACTATCAAATTTTCATTATCCTGTATGTCATCAATCATTATTTTTGTAAGTTCATTTCTCCTACAAGCACCGGCTAATCCAAAAATTGTAGCAACTTTTATTAAAAGGTAAATATTATCAGGTGCTTCTTTCATGAATCTTAAAACTTCTTCTTTGCTGAAAGTTTTTGATTTTTTTGGCCGGTATCCCACGTTTTGGTGTTTAAGTAGTGATGTTAGCTTGAAATATGAACTTAAATCAAGGTTCCTTTTCACTTTAAGGACACATTTTAACATAGAGTACTTACTCCATAAAGTATTAGGTTTATATGTTTTTTGCAAATCCGCAAATTAGGCCAAGAACAATTCTTCTTTAATACTTTTTGTCCCCTTGCTGGAGCACCAGTTTTCGAAATGACTATATTAATTCTCATATTTTTCACGAGATTTGGCTGGTAATAAATTCAAACTTACGGTATTTGCTGCATCCAGGATAGAATCTGGTAGCTCCTCATCGGAACTATTCATTTTAAATAATTATTTTTGTCTGATTTTTATTTAATTAAAAAAAGATACTATGACGCCTTTTCATTAAAAATTGTTGTTTGTATTAAAATTCATTTGTGCAATTGCTTGTTCATATGGAAACGAAGAAAAAATCTGACATGTGTTAAAAACACCAAGATTATATATTGTTGCTTGACTTGTCATAATCATGTATTATTATTATACAGGGTAATTAAAAAAATGTTTTTTTTGTGTTTTAGTTGAAATATTGAAAATTACGAAGTAACAAACAAAAAAGAGAATAAAGTAAAACTTGCAATGGCTTCGTATATTGCATGAAATAACCTACAATTACTAAAATACATATAAATCTTGCTTACCTGTAAGATTTTAGAGTAGTTTTACTTTTCCGCGCGCCGTGCGGAAAAGTGCAACTTAAAATGCGTGCGGAAAAGTGGATTTTTCCCCGCACGCTCTAAAGAAAAATATTTAATGTTTTCCTCTGATTTCACATGCGTAGATCGTATCAATAAGCCAAGCCGTTACACTTACACGCCCATATCATAAAAAGAACTAACCGAATTTAATTGTGATTTTTACTATTTCCAAGTTAAAGTAAATGGATACCAATAAAAAAGGGTTAAAATCTGATTAATAGTTTTGGAGAAACAAAAAACCTACACACATACAAACATACATACATACATACGGGTGTGTGGTATTATCGTTTGTTAATGTACTGCAGTTTTAAAAATATTACATACCTATGTGTCGAAATAATAACCTTTTTTAAAGTCAGTTAACAATCAAAATCTAAAATAATATTAAAAAGATTTGGCTTTTATAAAGCTCATTGTCTAGGTAAAAAAAATACTATAAAATAACGTACAATAACCTACAGTTTGGTCATCTAAAATTTATTTTTCACTGTAAGTAATATAAAAATTAAACCAAATTTTCAAAACACCCTGTATCTTTAAGTAAGAAGAAGCACATTATTTGTTTTTACGTCTAAGAGCTTTACTTCTTTACTTTTGTCGCTTTTAGTGAAATTGGAAAATAGAAGTGCTTTCATGGCATGAAATCCTTTAAGAATATTAACACCCAATTTACTAACATCAAGCTTTCCTAAACTGTGCACTCATCCGATAGTATCTAAACCTTGCTAATTAAAAGGGTACGTAACAGACTTGTAGTTCCCTTGGATGCGTAATATATACATTAATGAACGCTTCCGTTTAAGTATTGTTTCGGAACAGTTGTATAAGTTTTGGAAACAACACATTAAATTTTCAGTAATTTGAAAGGTTATATGTTTGGAAACGAACGAGTGGATATAATTAAATAAAAGCTAATTTTTAATTATACAGCATGTTTAAAAATACGATTGGATATATGAAAAGATGTATTAATTAAAGAAATATATAAGGTATTTGTTTAGCATAATACCGATCGATAGCATAGGTACTGAGATACAAGGGTTTAAAATTAAATGTTTTAATTTTAATACAAAAGGGTTTTTCAACTAGTTGGTCTAAAATTAGGCACCTACGGCATATTCATTGTGCATCGAAACCTTACAGATGTTATGCGGGGCCATAAGAAATACTTTATCTTTATTTTTTTTACTTTATATTTTTTTGTTATAAATTTATAGCAACAATCGATTTTGTGGGGCACTTAAGAAAATAAAAATCTTCTTATTTATGAAAACCATTTGCATAATTTTGCAAATAATTGCTGTTAGGTTGTAACTAAGTACGTCCATATTAAAAAAACATGTCATATAATTTAAAATTGTGAAAAATATTAGATATTGTATTATGAATTTTCAACAAAAAATACTACAAGATAGAAAAATATTTAAATACAACCCAGCCCCTACGCTAAATAACCTATCTTAACTAATAGACATAAAAAAAAAAAAGAAAATAATAAAACACACGTTTAAAATGGGTCTTATTTGTTATAAATCATCTTTTACTTATCATTTAACACTTATTTTTTCACAAGAACAAAACAAAAACCTGTTTTTATTAACTTATCAATCATTTATTATTCTTTAAAACAAATTAAATTTATTATTTATTGAAATTTTATAAAAATTAAAATTTTTTTAAAATATAAAAAAAATCATTAAAAAACCTGGGCATTGTAACGTCCAATGTAATAACCGGTTTTATTAACTTTAATACTAGCAAATACTCTTTTTTGGCACCGCTAAACCAGTATGGCAGGGATGGCTATCTTGAATTGTAATGTTCTTCATTTTTAAACAATTCCACTAGTTTTTTTTTAAAACCTTTTTTTAATATATTTGTTTTTTTTAGTGTCCCTAAGATTTTCCTTTATAAAATCAGGCCCAAATATTAAAAGAAACCGCGCTAGTTCCTTTTTTTATTGAAAGGGAATTTGTTTTACTTTTTTATTATTTTTTTTAACCATTTCAACACAAGAATAAAAAATTTGGGGCATGTAGGCAGTCTATAATAAAAGTTACCGCATAAAGCGTACTAACCCTTCTTGTTATCAATCAATTTAAATAAAATACTAGCAATGTAAAAAAAAAAAATTAAAAAATTTAAATTTAAAATTTTTAAAATTTGGGTTTCTTGGGGATTAATATAAAAAAAAAACTTGTATCAATTTATCATTTAATAATAAAACCCCTATGTATCCTAAAGCATTTTCAAAATACCCTGCAGAGCTTATGTTTTAATAGACATTTTAATTAAAAATAAGACTGGCTATTATAATGATCCTATCTTTAGAAAATATTTTTCTTTTAACTTAAAATTTAAATTTAAAATTTCTAAATATTTACTTTGCAATATCATAAAATATGCTTAGAATATCAGCTGGCCCAACTACTTTGCAGGGGGAAAAAAAATTTAAAAAATTTTTGTCTAAGAAGATCCTTTGTCAAATATATCCATTACTTAAAAAGAAGGCAGAGCAAAATAAAATCAACTTAAATTTCTATTGAATTTGCGGTAGGCTCTAGGTGAAACATTGTAACAAATTTAATTTAAAATAAAACACTCGGTGTAAAGTTTCACAAATTTTTATTCAGATAGATCTGACACGTGTTTCGGTCTCACGACCATTTTCAAAGATCTTTTTAGGAAGAATGAGCTTAAAAATAAAATAAAATTATCTTAAACTTACACAGATGGCCTATAGTAAACATTTTATGGCACTAAATTATGTTAATTGCAGCGTCTAAGATGGGCGTACCTACAAAATCTGTTTGAGTATTTGTTAAGTTGTCTTTATTGCTTATAGATTTCTTAATGGCCAAAATTTCCAAATAATCCATTTGTTTACCCTTCTGAATGTTATGTAATAACTTTACATCCCCATTATTAAAAAAATGATTATTGTCTATGCAGTGTTCCGCAAAACCGGTATTTCTCTTGCTGTGTAGAATTGAATTTCTGTGTTCTTTTATTCTATCCTGTAAAGAACGCCCTGTTTGCCCTATATAGGTTGCGTCACACTCATTACAACATATTTTATATATTCCGGATTGTTGATTCTTAGGACTTTTTCTTTGTTATTTACTAAAACCCTTGCCAAATTATTTTTATTAACTGAAATACAATTAATTCCTAATTTGCGAAAATTATTGCTAATTTTATTACTTATACCAGAGACATAATTTATAGCAAACCATTTTTTAGCATTACTATCATTTGAAGTAATGTGTGTATAAAAATGCTTTTGAATATTTTTATTTTTTTTGTTTCTTATCAGTTTGTTGATGATTGCGGGACTGTATCCATTATTTGTAGCTATTGTTTTTATTATATTGACTTCTTTTAGGTAGTTTTCTTGGCTTAATGGAACACTTAATAACCTATGAATCATACTATGGAAGGCCGACATTTTTATTTGCCAAGACTGGTTAGAATTTGCATGTATAATTGTATCTGTTGTGGTTGGTTAACGGAAAATATCAAAATCGAATGTATTGTTTTTACGGCTATTTTCTTCCGTTTCTATTGTGAATTTAATATTTTTGTTGATGTTATTTATGTATGTTAAGAATTGTGAGAGTTGTCTATCTGTTCCAGTCCATATACAAAAAATGTCATCCACGTACCTAGCCCAAAAGTAAACATATTTACACAAACTTTCATTCAAATTTGTGGAAAACAAAATATTTTCGAAGTTAGCCATAAACACTTCGGCTAAGAGTGGACTTAAAGGGCTTCCCATAGGGGAGACCGTTAGTTTGTTTATAAATTTTATTATTAAATTTAAAATAATTCTGATCTAGACATATTTCTATGCTTCTGATTAGGTTTAGTTGATTGGAGTATGTTAAATTACTATTATTGATTAATGTTTTAAAATAGACTTTACTTCGGGTATAGGTATTGAGGTAAAAGGCTTTTTACGTCGAACGAAATAAATTTACTGTTATTAGGTAGGTTCTTAAGTTTTAATTTATCTACTAATTCTAATGAGTTTTGACAGAATATGGAGAGGTACAGTCGATGACCTTTGGTAAGTTAGAGAGAGGTCTTTGCATAAATTGTAAGACGGAGCATTAATATATGAAACGACCGGTCTCATTGGTATATTATCTTTATGAAGTTTGGGCATTCCATATAGAACAGGTGCTGTTGGGTTCATTACTCTTAGAGAATTAGGGTTATTTACGTTAAATATTTGCTTGTAATTGCTTATTTCTTTGTTTATAGATCTATGGAAGGTTGCGGTGGGATCCGATTTTAATTCGACAAAATCATCAGAGCTTATTAAGTTTTCCATTTTACTTTTATAGTGTGTATCTGTCATGATAGTGAGGGTATTGCCTTTATCGGCTTTGCTAATGATAAGATTATTAGAGGCTATTTTGTTTTTGAATCTGTTTTATAATTTTATTTTCTGTGTTGGTGTGTTTGGTGAATTTTGAAACATTGGGGTTCTATTTGCAATATTTTGAGCTTATTATATATTTATTCATTGATAAATGGAACTATTATAAAGTTGCGAGAGTTTTCAATCTATAAATTAATTCGGCATTGTTAAGGTCTAGCTAAACATTAATCTATGTACTTTTTTGTTGCTACTGATGTACTTTAAAATTCAGAATTAAGTATCTTAGAAAAAGGCCTTAAATATTGTCCAAACACATGTAATCCAAAGACATAGAAATGTTAGCAGCCAAAACCGAATTAATTTTAGATGTCTCGCAAAAACCCTTACAAGATAAATATATAATAGCTCAAAAATTCAATAGTAACAATGTCCCCAAACACACCAACACAGAAAATAAAATTATAAAACAGATCAAAAACAAAATAGCCTCTAATAATCTTATCATTAGCAAAGCCGATAAAGGCAATACCCTCACTATCATGACAGATACACACTATAAAAGTAAAATGGAAAACTTAATAAGCTCTGATGATTTTGTCGAATTAAAATCGGATCCCACCGCAACCTTCCATAGATCTATAAACAAAGAAATAAGCAATTACAAGCAAATATTTAACGTAAATAACCTAATTCTCTAAGAGTAATGAACCCAACAGCACCTGTTCTATGGAATGCCCAAACTTCATAAAGATAATATACCAATGAGACCGGTCGTTTCATATATTAATGCTCCGTCTTACAATTTATGCAAAGACCTCTCTTCTAACTTACCAAAGGTCATCGACTGTACCTCTCCATATTCTGTTAAAAAACTCATTAGAATTAGTAGATAAATTAAAACTTAAGAACCTACCTAATAACAGTAAATTTATTTCGTTCGACGTAAAAAGCCTTTTTACCTCAATACCTATACCCGAAGTAAAGTCTATTTTAAAAACATTAATCAATAATAGTAATTTAACATACTCCAATCAACTAAACCTAATCAGAAGCATAGAAATATGTCTAGATCAGAATTATTTTAAATTTAATATGAAAATTTATAAACAAAGTAAGGGTCTCACTCTTAGCCGAAGTCTTTATGGCTAACTTCGAAAATATTTTGTTTTCCACAAATTTGAATGAAAGTTTGTGTAAATATGTTTACTTTTGGGCTAGGTACGTGGATGACATTTTTTGTATATGGACTGGAACAGATAGACAACTCTCACAATTCTTAACATACATAAATAACATCAACAAAAATATTAAATTCACAATAGAAACGGAAGAAAATAGCTCACTTAACTTTTTAGATTTGAAAATTAGCCGTAAAACAATACATTCGATTTTGATATTTTCCGTAAACCAACCACAACAGATACAATTATACATGCAAATTCTAACCAGTCTTGGCAAATAAAAATGTCGGCCTTCCATAGTATGATTCATAGGTTATTAAGTGTTCCATTAAGCCAAGAAAACTACCTAAAAGAAGTCAATATAATAAAAACAATAGCTACAAATAATGGATACAGTCCCGCAATCATCAACAAACTGATAAGAAACAAAAAACATAAAAATATTCAAAAGCATTTTTATACACAATTACTTCAAATGATAGTAATGCTAAAAAATGGTTTGCTATAAATTATGTCTCTGGTATAAGTAATAAAATTAGCAATAATTTTCGCAAATTAGGAATTAATTGTATTTCAGTTAATAAAAATAATTTGGCAAGGGTTTTAGTAAATAACAAAGAAAAAAGTCCTAAGAATCAACAATCCGGAATATATAAAATATGTTGTAATGAGTGTGACGCAACCTATATAGGGCAAACAGGGCGTTCTTTACAGGATAGAATAAAAGAACACAGAAATTCAATTCTACACAGCAAGAGAAATACCGGTTTTGCGGAACACTGCATAGACAATAATCATTTTTTAATAATGGGGATGTAAAGTTATTACATAACATTCAGAAGGGTAAACAAATGGATTATTTGGAAATTTTGGCCATTAAGAAATCTATAAGCAATAAAGACAACTTAACAAATACTCAAACAGATTTTGTAGGTACGCCCATCTTAGACGCTGCAATTAACATAATTTAGTGCCATAAAATGTTTACTATAGGCCATCTGTGTAAGTTTAAGATAATTTTATTTTATTTTTAAGCTCATTCTTCCTAAAAAGATCTTTGAAAATGGTCGTGAGACCGAAACACGTGTCAGATCTATCTGAATAAAAATTTGTGAAACTTTACACCGAGTGTTTTATTTAGAGTAAAAAAAATTAAAACATGATAAAATTTTAAAAGTATACAGGAAAAGTAAAAAAAAAATTATTATCTTGGTTATCATAAAAAACTTTGAATATTAATTATTCTTTTTAAGTCAATTTGAGTATTTGGTTTTAAGTATTAATTGCAAAAATAAATGTAATCTATTATATGTTTCATAATTAAATAATTTGTTAAATGGAAAGGTTTAATAAAACCAAATATGCAAAATTTGTTGTGATAGTTTTAATAGGTTGTTACGAGAATTTAGAGACAGGCTTGGATATTGTGTAGGTATAGCAATTTAAATATCTAATAAAGTAGGGCAATCTAATTTTTACTTTTTTTTTATTTTTTGTTTTTTTTTTTTTTTCAAATATATATATTTCTAAAATTGTTTTATGATTCTATTAGATTCTGCAATAAATTTATCAATGAACCATTAAAAGACAAATAGTACTTGCAGTCCCTTAAAAAAAGGACAAAAAGCTTTTTGTGTGTTTTTTTTTTTTTTTGTATTATATGCCACATTTAAATTTTTTTTGCACAAAAATATTTAAAGCTGCATAAAAAATTCTTTATTTAGAAATTTTAAATTGATTTTTGACAGTTTAACAAATAAAACCTTTACCATAAAAATATGGTCAAAAAGATCAATTTGACGGGCCCCAAAAAAAGTGAGGGTATCGAACTAAGATTTTCTGGCTTTTTTTTTCCGAAAAACCGAATCTAAAGTTCAAATTATGGTTAAAAAAAAAAAAACCGAGAATTTTAAAAAAACCGATACGGTACATTTACCGGCGAAACCTGCTACCACGACCGGACTAGACTAAATTTCCCAAAGGGGGGAATGATGGGGATTTAAAAAACCCAAGATAGAAAACAAAGGGGAAATTTTGGACAATTTTTAAAGCAACCCGTTTATACGGTTCTATCTATTCGGTTTTTTGAGAAATTTTGAAAAAAAAAAAATGATTTTAAAATATATTTTTTTTATAAGTGAAAATTTTTCAAATCTGTAAAAACTTCTTTAAAGAAATTTTTTTTGTAGAATATGACCAAGTAGTCAATTTTTTTTTCTACGTTTCGGCTTTTCAGAATCATCATCACTTTATTTTTTTTTGGACGCCATATTGGATTTTTACGCAGCCAAATAGTGCTTTTTATTCTGATTTCAACAATGTATAACATGTTATAATTTATGAGTTTATAACCTCATTTATTTCAAAAAAAAAAATATTTTCTCAGTTGGTTTGATTCCGGCAACTCATTTTTTTGTAAACAATAAAATATTAGTAATTGGCAAATAGATAACTGAAGAGATATTTTACGAAAATGGGAAATAGCTATAACGTTAATACTGTTACAACAAAATGAATGGGCCCTATGAAAAAGTAAAGTTGATAACACATAACTTACTTTATATGGGCCCCCATTTTTTTTGTGCAGCCAAATAGTGCTTTTTTTTTTATTTAACAATGTATAACATGTTATAGTTTGGAGTTTATAACCTCATCCACTTGAAAAAAAATATTTTCTCAGTTCCTTATTCCGGCAATGTCATCTAGCGTCATTATCGTTAGCGGGGGGACGTTATTAAACATTTTTTAACTTTGTAAAATGATTAATTATTTGAAAAAAACTTGATATTTTGCAACGTTTTTCCAAGCAATAAAAGAATAAAGTGCGCAAACGTATTTCGAAATTTTCCCCCGAAAGGCAACATCCTAAAAAAATTTTTAAAAAAACTGGTTACAAAGTTGTTAAATTCGAATTTAAAAAAAACCCCGACTTAGGAAGATTAAGAAAATCGACAACGAGATGCTACATTAACCAAAATTTAAAGAAATCCAACATCTTCAGCCAGGAATGTTGGATAGAGAATTCCACTCACCTAAGTTAACCATTCATGGGAATTAGGCTTTTAAAAAAATCGTTAATATGTTGAGAAATAGGACAACTTTTGAATTTAGGTCTTTTTACATCTTAATTTTAGTAGGAATATTAGTTTAGCCACTTTTCATTTTTTTGTTTTCATTTTTTTCAATTAACTTGTTAGGTGTAGTTTTGTTGTAACACGGTATTAACGTTATAGCTATGTTCGCGAAACCCTTTCTGTAAAATATCTGTTTAGCTTATCTATTTTTTTAATTACTAATATTTTATTGTTTACAAAAAAAAAAAAACTTCGCCGGAATCAAGGTCAACTGAGAAAATATTTGTTTTTTAAAATAAATGAGGTTATAAATCTTAAATTATAACATGTTTTTTTTGAAATCAGAAAAAAAAGACTATTTGGCTGCGAAAAATCCAATATGGGCCATATAAAAAAAAAAAGTTGATGATGATTCAAAAGCCGAAACGTAGAAAAAAAAAAATTTTCCAAAATAGGTTTTTTTTTTTTATTAAGGGGGTTTTTTTGGGGTTTTTTTATTATAAATTATTTATTTTATTTTTTAAATTTTTAATAAAAATTAAATAAAAAATAAAAAATTTTAAAAATTTTTTTTCGGATCCCTTTAAAAAAATCCTAAATTTTTTTTTTTTTCATTTTTTTTTTAAAAAAAACTATTGCATTTGGGGAAAAAAAAATCATATTTAAAAGCCTTGTAAAAGTCAAAAAGTTTTTTTTGTTTTTATAGCAAAATATTGACGTTTTAAAAAAAAAAAAACGTTAATTCGAAATAACGCCTTTTTTTAATTATTTGCTAAGTGCCCCCCCAAATTTTTAAACCCGATTCGTTTTAAGGGAAAAAAAACTTCAGAATATCTTAGTCCGACACCAAGCCCCACCATTTTTTTTTTGGGCCTGTGTTTTATCCGAAAAAAATTTTTAATATTCTAGACTAATTGGACCCCCCGTATATATAAATAACGTTAGATAGGAACGTTAAAAATTAAGTACTTTTTTTTTTTTATATTTTTTTATTAAACTTTTGTTTGTAAGATTTTTATTTTTTTTTTTTTAAATATTTTAGTTAATTTTAAAACCCTTTTTAAAAAAAATTTAAAAATTTTTAGTTTATGTTTTTTTTTAAAACGTGTTTTTGGGGTTTTTTATTAAAATTTTTCCCAAATTAATTGGTTGTTTTAATTTTATATTTACATACCCCAAGCCTAAATTTTAAAACTTTTTTGTTTTTTCATATGTAAAAAAAAGGGAATTTAAAAAGATTGGCCTAAACTAAATGTGTCTAATTAGATTATTAACGCAAAAAAACATAATGGGGGAATGAACCTATACAAATATTAATCCTTTTTAACGCCCGTATCGTATAGTAGACATTTCAAGGTGCCTCATACAATAAGGTTTCCTATTAGGACATGTATAATTTGTCCTGGACGTCGTTACCTGAAGACTACACTATTATCCTTGTTTCGACACATAATTTTCGTGTCTAATTTACCTTTAGAATTGACCGTTTTAAAACAATTTTGATTGGACTCTTTGAATTAATTAAACAAACAATACAAATTATTGTTTGTTTATATAATTAAAGATTGTCATCACTGTCAAATGGTGGACACTTAACAGTTTTTTTTTAAAATTATTTTTTTTTTCTTAAACATACTTTAAAATGGGAATATCTTAAAAGTTTATTGATTTATTTTAGAATAACTTTTCTTACATAGAAAAAAGCAAAGAACAACATATACCAAATATATATATATATATATATATATATATATATATATATATATATATATATATATATATATATATATATATATATTTATAATATATATATATATATATGTATATATATATATATATATATTCAATTAAATTTAATTGCAAAATTACCGATTTTTTCGGTTTAGGTAAAACCAAACTGACACGAGCCAACAACAAACAATTTGTTATAAGGTTTTGTCAAATCTGACGTATTTAAGCCAAATAAAAGGGAATTTTTTTTTTGCGTTTCATCAATCTCACAACCATTACATTTAAAGTAAAAGACACGTTTACAATATTTTTTTTTAAACGTTTTATTTAATGTAACAATTAAGTTTAACTAATAACAATTATTACTATCGTTTTTTTAAAAAAAATAATTTTATCATACTAGAATTTAATTAAACCAATAGCATTATCTAAAGTATTTTCAATTTATTTTCCCATCAAGCCTATCTAAAACCCTTTCAACCATTAAACGTATTGTCAGTAAATTTGAGTCCAAAGTCATCGCAATAAATAATTTTAATCCGAAAAAAAGAGAACTGAACTCTAAATATTTTACTAGGTTTTAAAAAAAAAAAATGAAATAAAATACAAAATTTTTTTAAAATTTCCCCACAGAAAGAAGTCATTCGATGAAAGATCAAAGGGGACCTGGCTGGCCAAAGTATCCGGTACCGTGGACCAATAATTTGCCGTTAAAATCATTTTCCCGGTACTCTTAACCTCCCCTGCATTATGAGCGGGGCAACCATCCATTTGGTACCAGATCATTTGATCCCTTTCCCCAACAACTTCTTCCACGGCGGGTCCAAAATTTTAAATTTTTAACTAAGTCCAAATAGGTTTTTTTCTGTCAGGTTATAGTCCATAAAAAGTGTCCAATAATATGGTGTCCGATAAGTACAAGTACATTTGTTTTTTTGGGGATATTGTGTCCGAGTATGAACAAAGCGAAGTTTATTTTCTTGGCTCCAATACCGGCAATTTTGAACATTGGGTTCATTGTTGAGGGTGAACGTACATTCATCGATAAAACAAATATTTAAAAAAAAAAATCTCGTTATTTGCTCTTTCCGTTATTTCAAAGCGAAGTGCCATTCTTTGCTCTTTATCTCCTTTCTGCAGCTCTTGATGTTTGATGTCAAATTTAAACGAATATTATTTGTGTTTTTTTTAAATGCGCAATACCGTTGTATGATGTTTATTTACCCGTTGCCCAAGAACTCTCGTACTAATTATTTTTTTTTTCCTTCACCTCCCGTAGAATATTAAAAAAATCTCTGTACTATCTTTCTTTAGCTCTATTTTTGATATTCCGATTTTAAAAATTTACAATTATTTATTACGGTACCTTTGAACTTGAACTTACTGACGATACGTTTAATACATGGCACAATGAATACAAGGTAGGATCTTGCGCATGACGTTTGTCACGTGATAGCCGGGTTATTTACGTAGTAAAGTGACTAAAAGGATTTTTTTGCGACATACCATTTTTAACTACTGGTTGATAGCAGGAGCAAGTTCTTTATTCCATCGATAAAAAGTACGCTAAATTTATGCGCTGAACATCAAATGACGTCATAAGAAATTCTGATGGAACGAATTAAAACGAAATATTTAAAAACGCTTCGCTGTTTGTTCTGCAACTGTCAATGCTCAGCTGATTGTTGTGTTTCTATTCCGTATTTATTTATATTTTTTTGCTCAAGTATTTTCTAAAAACGCTTTGATGGAATCCATTGGACTCTCTATTGGTAGTTTAAAAACGGTTTAATGAATTGGCGCTTAATGCGCTGGATCCATCGATGCAATTAAAAACTTGCCCCAGTTCTTTCCCCCATAATTCTAACCGTGCTTAACCCGCATATCCTCGCAAAAACGAAATGGTTTATGTATCTCAGGCGTGTGTCAATTTACCTATTAATCGTTTAATATGCTTTTAAGTTTAAATCCAAATGTAAGGTCTTTAGAGAGTAAAGTAATAACTAATAAGTCAAAAAGATAAGATACTCGTAAAAACCAAACTTTCCATTCAATTAAATATTAGCTGTTTCCAAGTCAAGTTTAACAAGTAAATCTTTTCCCCTATGATTTAAATATATTTGTACCTATTCATTCATTAGGGAATTAACTGATTAAATCGAAAAATTTACAATCCAAATAGTCGTTAAAGCAAAGAAAAAAGACATCACAAGCACCAAAACAATGGAAAAGCAGCGAATCCTCAATTATTTCAATTTGATACTTGACATAACAATTGGATATACTGACGTCATAACCCTTCGC
>JAHBCN010007985.1:0-40648 GCA_019359885.1 Listronotus oregonensis
ATATATATATATATATATATATATATATATATATATATATATATATATATATATATATATATATATATATATATATATATATATATATATATATATATATATATATATATTGTTTCATAGGTCATTGGGGAGCCCGGCATATGTACAGGTCGTTCGTTCACCCGGCACTTTTAATGTGTATAAAGGTATCTATATAAAAACAATTGCTTTCTAATAAATATATATGCTAAGGACCCTCAAGAGGGGTAAGAAAATCTTATTTTTTACAAAAATATAAACTATTGGGTCTTTGGTTAGCCCCGGGCCTTGGTTAGCCCTATTTTATACAAAATTATATATTATTACAATGTTGGTTAGCCCGGCGGTGTTGTCACTATTTATAACAAGTGGCGTACATGTTTTTTACAACGACTTTCTCGCAATTCGCAATCGACCCATCAGAATGCTTGATGTTATTCCTTAAATCTTAAGTTTTTGGTTGTGTTTCAGCCTTTACATTCTTACAGTGTTATAAAGGATAGAATGTCCAGATTTTGTTGTAATTACGGGGTAACTCCGTTATGTTTGACAGTTTTAGCGGTTTTGACGCCAAGTTGTTAGTTTTTTTACCTATTAATTAATAGATTAAATATTTCCAACGATTAAAATTTAATTTATGTCTTTACAATTCCGGAACAACTTTATTCTTATAGTGTTTTAGAACGTATAGGGTGTTTAGATTTTGTTGTAATTACAGGGTAACTCCGGTAGGTTTGACACAGTTTTAGCGGTTTTAAATCAAAGTTGTTAGTTTTTGTAAAATGTAACCAAATTTTATTTACCTACCTTCGTTTAGGAGATACAAGGCGAAACTAAAAGTGGCAATTTAAGGTTCTACTTCATATTTAAGAAATGGCTTATAATAATGAATGAATGATCACACCAATTATTTTACTTTTAATAAATAGACAATTCTATTTGCAGCGATGTATCTCACTTGCGTATTATATTATTGGTTCAGTTACTTCCCATAGGAACCATTAAGAGAGATATACTAGTCTGAGTTCATATGGGAAATAACCCAAATACTTATCCTATATATAACTAACGGGATAAATCATAAACAAATTATTAAAGTCTATTTATTAGCACTAGAATTAACAAGGTTTCCCATTTAAATTTATCGATTGTAGAAAAAAAATCGGCACTACTTTGAAATCTACGTTAAGCTATATAAGTTGAAGATTTCTTCTTTTGATTTTAATTCACTGTTATCGAAAAATAAACAGCGTTCCGCTAATGTAAAAAATAACGATGACATTACGTAATTACAAAGAAATTATTTTAATTTAATCTGGATACCATGTATATTTAAATCACTCCGCTTCTCTACAAACTGCATGGTTATTCACGACATACGAAACGAAACCTTATGAGAAAATAACAAAATAAAAGTTTCACAAACCAAATGAAATAAATAAAGGTTTATCAAAGGCATCTTTTAAAGTTATTTTTGTTATATACAGGGTGTTTTGAAATTCTAAAACATTGAAAATATAGGTTTTTTTTAAGTGAAACACTCTATATATGATTTGATTTTCAGATGTATTTCTTTGTAAAATTCTAAAAATTTAATGTAATGCATGATGCATGTGATATTTTAATCAAGTAGGTAGTTTTTAAATTAGAGACAGTTGAAAAGCGACTTTTTCAACTTCAAGAGGTTGTAGAGCCATAACTATTTGTCAGAAAGGTAATGATTTTCAGATTCCTATTCTAATTTTTTAGGGTGTATTCAATGAAAAAAAATTAAAATTGTCACGTCATTTTTTTTAAATGTCAAAAATGTTGACAGTTAAGGTAGCTAAAAATGTATGCCATTAGATAGACCATAAAAAGTTAAGATAAGAATGTAAAAATAATTTCCTTCCATGACAAATAGTTATGGCTCTATAACCTCTTAAGTAAAAATAGTTGTTTTTCAACTGTCTCTAATCCAAAAACTACTTGATTAAAGTATAACATGCATTACATCAAATTTCGAAGAATCTAAAAATTAAATAATATATAGGGTGTTTCGTTTAAAAAAAACATTTTTCAATGTTTTAGAACTTTAAAACACACCCTGTATATTACAAAAATAATTTTAAAAGATGCCTTTGATAATTCTGTTTTTTTGAATTTTTAATTTAACGTTTTCCCATAACGCTCTGTTTCGTATGTCGTGAATAACCCTGTATAAAATATGTTTTAGATAAGTTATAACGACAAAAGCCCAAAACATCAGATTTTGAACTTTTCTGATTCGACAGATGAAGTTAAAAAAAACAAAGGCAAATTATCAAAAAATTCAGAAAGTGAAATATCTCTGACCGAATATGACCACGACAATAAACCTCACCACCCAAAAACTAATAAAAAATTTTTGGAATTTGTTCCGTCAATAATATTTAATATACAACTATTTCAGACCTTAGCTTGCCTAGCCATCACGCATTCGTTTGTTCTGATACAGAAGAATCTAAGTCATCGGAAAGTCCTTTTCCGATGACTTGGATGGTTTAAAAATAGTAGTTTTTATTTATTTAAACCATAGACATAAATAAATAGGTTCATTATATTAATTTTAAATTTTAATAGGTAGCAAAAATATTAATATTAGTAAATGGTTTGTGGTTTAGTGTGTCTCTGATTAGAAGAAATAATAGTATATTGTTGTATTAGGAGTAGAAGCTTTACTTTTTGTGCTGAAGACGTAAGTTTGCAAGCCGAACGTAGTGAGGTTTGCGAATACCGCTGAAGCACAAAAGTGCTTCTACTCCGTATGCAACATGCCATTTTTCTCCAAACGAGATGAAACGTGAAAAAACAATACATTTTATTTAAAATTTAAGAAGAAACGGATGCTTTGTAGGTTACAATGAGACGTTACTGTGACTACGATTTTGATACGGCTGCCAATAAAGGTAACAACAATATAGGTAAGCGGCAGTAAAGTGTACTTCTACTGCCGCCGGCACTAAAAGTACTTTTACTGTCGCCTGGGTTAAAATTTACCTTCTACCATCTCAACAGGAGTTGACAAAGTGATGTTTTTTTAACGTTTGCAGTTGCAATGACTTTAGTAGAGCAAGGAAAGAAACACTTTGCTTAATTTTTAAATATTGACTTCTTTTTGACTTTCATTTTTTTCCGTGGGAAAATGGGTTACCTATTTATAATTGTTGGTATATTATTTATATTTTAATACATATATTTTATATTTATATGGTAAATTATTTATATTTATAATTTATAAACCATTATTATGTTGTTATCAAAATAATATTATCAATCCTATAGACATATTTTATAGAGTGTTCGAAAAATAGACGGAATATTTTATGATTCCTTGTTAAAAATTATTTTTTTAAACATGGGTCCGAAAATGCATAGTTTCCAAAATACAAGTTAAAGGAAAAAATTAAAAATTTACGCCACTGACTTTTTGATTTTTTTTATAGTTTTTTAAATTAAAAACTAAAATTGAATAATTTCGTATCTTACATAGTTCTTGAGGAAAAAAAGCACTTTGGTATGTGTATGCCTCTAGCTAGACTACATAAAAAACATATTATTTTTCTCAAAAATAAGCAAGATACGAAAATGATTCAAGGGATAGAAAGGTTGTGTTTTTTGTTGCTGTATCTAAAAAAATATAAAAAGTGCAAAAAAGTAGTGGCGTATATTTTTGGACCTAATAAATTTAATTTATTTAACCCTAAATTAGGTCCATATTAAGTCCTGTATTTTGAAGAATAACCCTGATATATTGATAATTGTAAAGTAATAGAGCTATTTGAGTTAATACCATTTTCGGATGACTTATATAGCTTTTTAAGTTTTAAAAACACTATAATAGAAATAAACTGATTTTGTAAAATGTAATATCCAGAAAACTAGTCTCAGATGGCTTGAGGAAATCCATAGTATAGTTATTATTTTAGTTCAAATAGCATCTCATGGAATTAAAATCATGGTAGAAGCTAATAAATAGAAATTGAAAAGTTTTAAATATAACAACAGTGGTAAAAAATATTCCCATTTTTTAAAATTTCTAATAATTAATAAACTTCTTTTCTTCTTGCCTTGTTTCAATTAACAGATTTAGTTAATATTTTAATTTAGATTAGGCAATTATCTCACTTATTTACCACGATTATTGCCAAATTAAGCTGAAAAGGTAAAAACCACCAAATAATCACATAATATCCTAATAGCTCTTAAACAAAAAAACATCTGCGCCACACTTTAACACTCTTTTCTGGAACAACCTTAAAATATTATATTTTTTGTTGAATGAACCGTCACATGTATCATATATTTTATCTTAAATACTCAAAAGCGCCACATTCAAGCTTATTTCCAAATCTTATAAATTTAACCACTGTTGCCAAGTGTCGGGCTAACGATTGCACCAATAATCAATATCAACTGTATAAAAATGGGCTCACCAAAACCTTATACTCTAAATGTATATATCTTCGAACACCGCCCTCTGTGCGGTTTTTTGTTGAACTATAAGCCGTATTAAGGACATGTATATGGGTCAATGGTCGTCCCAGAACAAAATTCGTAGATGGCCATTGTGCATCCCCCCCTATCTTATTAACATGTTATACACTGCGATACCTTGGTGAGCCCGAAATCGGGACGACCTAGAATTAATCGGGCTTACCAATAGCCGCTGTATATCTTATATGGGCTCACTAATGACCAAGTATAAATATATATATATATATATATATATATATATATATATATATATATATATATATATATATTATATATATATATATATATATATATATATATATATATATATATATATATATATATATATATATATATATATATATATATATATATATATATATATATATATATATATTTTATATATATATATATATATATATATATATATATATATATATATATATAAAAAAAACCCAAAAAAAGAATTCCCCCCAAAAAATATCAAAAAAGTATTTTTTTTTAAAAAAAAATTTTAAACGGGGGGCTGATGCCTACAGAATTTGATAAAATAAACAAATTATTTATTTAAATGTCTTTAAACCCATATAACTGTTTGCACTAATTAAGCCATTAGCAACACTAAATTTCTTATCTCTCTCCCCCCTTTTTAGCTTTAAGTCAATAATTTTTCAACAGCAAAAAAAGAACTATACCAATTATATTATCAAATCTCGATCCCGTATAAAAAAATAATTTATATTAGAACTACTGTTCCTACTATATTTATTTATTTTTTTTTTATTATTATTATTTTTTTTAAAAGATATCAAAAAAAAAGGTGAATCTGTTTATTTAAAACTAGATGTTTTCCCAAAAAATTAAATTTCTTTTTTTCTAAAACTTTAAAGATGAAATTAAAATATTAAATTTTTAAATTTTATAAAATATGCTATTTTTGGAATTTTTTCTAAAAATTTAATAACGATGTAAATGGCTTTGTTTTTTTTGCTTTACTGCACGCCCCTTTTAATTTTAAGCTGCCTTATTTATAAGCTGGGGAGGCCGGCCTTAGCCAAATTAAAAATCTTACAAACCGTATTTTCTTTGTGAAAAAAAATTGGTTTTTTTTTTGGGTTTTTTTTGTTTGGTCATTAAGATAATTAGTATTTACATAATATAGAATGTTTTTTTTAAAAAAATTTAAGCAGCCAAAATCTAAAATAGCGGAAAAAAAATTCAAAAATAGAAATATGCTCAAGGACCACGCCCCTTCTTCGGTAAATTTTGTTTGTCATATATATTAAGAATTCCTGCCTCTTTTTTAAAAAAATAATATATATTCTATATATTATTTATTAGTACTGTTAATATTTTAGCGGTATAAATTTTTTAAAATTTTAATATTATTTAAACACACACCCTTAGCCATATAAAACTTGACCTGTAATAGGGGCAGAGACGTTTGTTTCTTCTTATTTTTTGGGACACATTTAAAAGCGTTGATTGAAAAAGTTTATTACTCAATCAACGTTTAAAGAAAATGCCTCCAATACTTGAATAGTTATCGTGAAACCATATACATATCCTTTTAAAAAACACAGATAATCTCGTATTTTTAAAGTTCTCAAAATTTGCTTTCCTATTGATTCAAGAGAAAAGTTATATAAAATTTCCTAAACGTATTTGTATAACAAACTCACATGCAAAATGTAAATAAAGTTTTTTGCAGCATTTTGGGGTTTAAAAAAAGTAGAACTATATTTCTACCACTACCTGCATATTGTAAACCCGGGGAATACCTGGATGCAAATGACATCGGTGTTAATTTCTTTTTAGCATAATTTTTGGGGATTCATTTATATTTAAACTTTTTTAAAAATTTTTTTTAACTGGTTTAAAAAAAAATTTTTTTTCTCCGACCCTGCATATTTGTCTACTTTCCGCTCGTTTTTATTTGGGGAGTGTTTTTTCCCCGCACTGGTAAAATAATTTTTCCCACACAAGTGGGAAAAAAAGTAACACTATCTATATTTAGCCCAAAAATACTGTATTAATTTGGGGCCCAAAAAATAAAGGAACGGATCATTTTTTAATAACAATACCTACCAAATTGATGTTTATATTTATTCTACCCTCTGGTATTATTTACTTGGGGATGAATTTTTTTTTTATTTTTTTAAAAAAGTTTCTAAAATTTTTTTAAAATATTAAGTCAAGCCCCAATTACAAGGTTTTTTTTGTATTATTTTTATGACAACAAAATTAAGGTTTAAAATAAGTTTGTCAAAATATTTCTAAGACACAAAGGTTTTTAACAAGTCAAATTTTGGATTATTCAGACTAAGAGCCCCTGAAGATATTAAAAGGGGGCAGCCAATGATTTGCATATAAACCTATTAACAAGAAACTCAATAAAAAGAAAAAAGAAAATACCCCAAAATTTTTTAATTGGGAAAAGCAAGAAGCAAATCAAAATTATAAAAATTGACACCAGCTATTAAATGCACTTAAAAAATCAAATGGCCTCAGCTACAAATTTGCAAAGGGCGACGAGTTTCCTATTTAATATTAGTATTACTCTAAAAAAAAAAGTTTTTTCCAACTTTTCATACAAAATATGACAAATCCGTATTGGACACGAAAGAACCTCCACCACTCACTGTGGCGTATGGTGAATTACAATACAATATTTTAGATACTATGACCCAGACCATTCAACAATAATATATGATAACAGTTACGGAGCTATGCTGTTGTGCCCCCCCAAGTAAATATTCCCAATTACCCCGTTGAAAAAAAAATCAACAAATTTTTAATTCAATGAATACTATCCAAGTACCCAAAGAACAGTCTGGTTATTTACACAGACGGGGTTTTTAAAAAAAAATAGGCTTAGCGGAGATTTTTTTTTCCACAATTAAAAAAAAAGCCACTGTTTTAATTTAAACAGTAATCTCAGTATTTTTAATGCAGAAGCAGGAGCAATTTGCCCCTGCAATGGGCCATAACACAAAAAAATTTCCAAAAAAATAATATTTTAAAGACTCTCAATCAGTCCTACTAAACCTAAAAAAAATTTCAATGAATCAAAGTATTTACCCACGCTGTGTTATTACTAAAATATTTAATATTATTTACCAATCAAATAATAAAAAAAATTTTTTTTTTGTGGACAAATGCATTCCGGGGGGAAGAAGTCGCATAAACTAGCAAAAACATCAAGCTCAAATGAATATGATAATACACTAATCATACAAGAATTTTTTCCCCTAATAAAACAAAAAAATTTAAAAAAAAATGTAATCGAGAGTGGCAAAATATGGATCGGAAACAAATACCTTTATTATAAAATCCATCCTAAATTAAGTCACCCACTGGCATCACCGTAATAACATACCCGAAGGATTACGAATGTTATAAGCCGTTTGCTTAATCACGGCTGCTTTCCTAGCCACTTGCACAAAATAGGGCTAAAAGAAACACCTTTTTTGTGTGTGAAAGGGGTATGGGGGATTTAAATCATATCTTTTATAACTGTGAAATAAACAATAATCACACCAATAACCTAATACATTATCTCATAAAAAAACAATTTTTCTTGCCCATATGGCTACATGAAATTTTTTAAAAAAAGTGACACCGAAACATTCTTTTTTACTTATGTAATTATTTTTAAATGTAAATGCAAAATATAATATAATTACCCTAACCTTTTTTTTTTTCCCATCTGTATTTTTCCGTTTTACCTGTGGTCTAACAAGTAATTTTGCTTACCTGTGGGGGCCCCCCCGATCGACCCCCCTGCGTGAAAAAATGTGACCCTGACAATACACCCTATTGCCAGTATAAAAGTATTTGGGCTAAAGCACTGTTTCAAAAGGGCCAAAAAAAAAAAAACCTAATTTAAAAAAAACACACATCAACATAATGTAGGAGACAAAAATAATATTCGAGGTTACAGAAGGATTTCACATAATTTATTTCAAATTTCATTCAAAAAAGTTATAAACAATGGTTTCGTGTATATAATAAACATTTTATGTTAGAATCATTGCAATAGAGCTTCACAAAATAAAAATACTCCATAAAAAAAAAAAATGTAAAAAAAAAATAAAAAAAAAATTTGATTTGTTCCCTTTTTAATTTCCCCCCCACCAAGCATTCCCCTTTAGGTTATGCTAATATAGCGTATCCCCCCTACGATTGTTTTTGACTGCCCTACATCTGTTAGGCATACTCAGGATCAAAAGTAAATTTTTTTTGCTGAGGTATTCTGTTTCACTCCATGGAAAAGCCATCGAATAGTTGCTCTTTATATTGATAGCAATATTTTGACGTTAAATGCGCCTGCCCAATGTGTCGAAAAACATGTTCGATTGGGTTTAAATCTGGCGATTGTGCAGGCCATGGTAAAAATGTCGTGCATCAATTAATATTGAAGCCAAACCCCTTGCTGTGCATGGGGAAAAAACAATAGGTTTAAGAATAATAGCGCGGGTAGTCTGTTGAAAACCTTCCGGAAAAAAAAGGGGATAGGTTCTTCCATCAAGAGTAATCCCCCCCCATACCATTATAATGCCTTCTTGCTGTCGATGAACCCCTGACTGTGGCCATTCATTCAGCATTGCCAGCCATCTCCAAACTCTTGTTCTTCTAGTATCTAATGGGGATTTCCTCTGGAAAACCCCAGGTACTTCCCCGGGTTTTTGAGCTTTTAAACCCCCATTTTTTTGCAGTCGATTTGGAATGGTCTGGCCACTTTAAAACACTTGGTGGGTCTACTGAAAACCGGATTTGTAATTGTGATGAGTGATATTACCCCCGCAAACCCCGTAAAATAAAACGGTCTTGAATCTGGTTGGTTATCCTTGTACGACCTGCATGACGTTCAGCAAAAATCATCAGATTTTTTAAAACCTTGCCCCAAACGATTAGTGACACTTTTGTTCGTGGGGGGGGTGTCAGCAGCGTCTTTTTTAATTTAGCCAGCTTGACGCATCCCAACGGCACGCCACTGCGTTTCGCGATCAAAAAAGATATTTCTCCATGTTTGGGGGAGTTGAAAACTAAAAAAAAAACAACATAGACTTTAAAAAAACAAGTAACAATAAAAAAATGTTAAATTTTATTTTGTAGAGAAAAACGCATATTTCTGTTTTGTTAATTTTATAGCTAATCTAATTAGTACCTCTTCTAATTTCCCCAAATAATCAAAAAAACCCCAAAAACGATTAAAATAAAAAAATTTGTTTTTCTTTTGGGGATTTTAACATTAAAAAAAAAGCTAATAATATAGGTGTCCAATAGATTATTTTGATGTGTGTATATTGTTTATTTGTTATAAATTACGTTAAAAAAATAATAAATGTTTAAGTTGTTTTTTTATTGGGCCTGTAAAAAAATAAGTTTCCAACTCTTGCGAAAAGTGTATTTCTGCAAGTTTTTATGAACACAGTATCACTTTCCGCACTTGTTGGAAAAACCCCAGGGGTTACACAGATTTAAAAAAACCCAGAAATTGTATTTGAAGTGACAGTAACTGAAACTGTCTTTAAAAAAAACTTACAACTTCTTTTTTTGCTGTAAAATAGAAAAAAAAACGCAAAAAGAATGTATTTTAGTAGTTATGTATATTTAATTGCTTGGGCCGTAAAAAAATAAATTAGTTTTTTCGAGTTTATTCTCTCCCCCAAGTTTTCTATAAGAAAAATCAATATGTATAGATATTAAAAAAAGGATATTTTTTTTAAAATTATGTGCTTTTATTTTTAAGTTACCACTTGACATATTTTATGTATACACATCATAATAAAAACAATTTAAAAAAAAATTTTTCGTTTAAATTTTTTTTTTAAAAATTTGTACTTTTTTTAAAAAAAAGCAAAAAAATATTAATACAAATATTAAAATAAAAACGACTGTAAGAAACCTTTTTAATATGACAAAAAAAAATTTGGGAAAACTAAGAGGCCCCTGGATCACTTTAAATCACAAGGCAAACCACCTAAATTTCCCAAAATTTTCGAAAAGGGAAAAGATGCTAAAAAAAATACGAAATATGTTGTTTATTTTAACTGGCACCGTCGGGGGAGGCCAACAAAATATCATCGTTTCAACGGATTATTCTGCCATAGCGTAGTTTTATCGGCAAGAAGCAGGCGAGTCCTCCAAACTTAAGGGTGTATTTCAATCGCAAAGATATTTTCCGAACGATTCGAATTTGAAGACGATATAGTGTATGTGATTTTTTGTCTTATAAATGTATTCTTTACTGGGGAAAATTTTAAAAATATTCATTTATTTAAATTAATAATGTGTGAAACTCAGATAGTATAAAAACTATATTTTAAATGTTTTAATATTTATGCCCCGTACACTTAAAAGTACTGGGGAAAAACTATTTGGGAGGGCTCATGACTTATTAAAAAAAGATTCAACTCTCCTACTCGTTTAACTAATTTTTATACTATATGACATAATATAGATTTTTTCCTTTTTTTCTTTTTTTGGGGAAAACATTAAATTTCATTTGGGGGTTTCCAATATCTTGTAATTATTGTTACACCAAAAATTGCCTATAGACAAATAAATATACGTTTTTTTTTTATAGATATGAAATTGTCATGATCTAAAGTCAAAAAATATCAATAAAAAAAAAATAATTTAAAAAATTAAAATGTTATTTCCCCCTTTAAAAATATACATATATGATTTTTTTTAAGATGGTTTAGGTTTGGGGTTCTAGTTTAATTATTTATTGTTTTAAAAAAGTGAAATATTTAACCAAACCTACTATTTGCTTTTTTTAAAAACCTAAACCCCAAAGTCACCTTTTTAAAATTTTAGAGGTTTTATACAATCTTTTAAAAAAAAAAATTTAAATAGAATAAATAAAAATTATATAAAATGTTCAACCATTACTGAAGTCTACTGCTGCTACACACGGGGATTTAAAAAAAAATGCCATCGCTTAATGAAAGATTTATTGACAAAAATAAGACAAGTATATTATAATATAAACATAGCCCAAAAACGGCCCTATATTTAAAATATGCAGTGTAAAAAAATCTTAAAAATGGAATTTACGCTTTTTTAACCAGGTTTTTAAATTTAAACTAAACTTGGTATATTTAAAACATTAACCAAATACCCCGTCTAATGATAAACTTCTGTTACTATACTAGGGGGTTGTAGTCCGAAGGCCACCGCAAAAACCAAGCCTTTTGGGGATACGCATGAAACATTTTTTTACATTACCTACTATTAACAAAAAACCTTTTTAGCCGCACTGCTATCTTTTTTTAGGGGGGTTTAAATTTTTTTTTCCTTTTTTGGGGGGTTCATGACGAAAGGCTAAAGATATAATCTTGAAAAGTTAGTTCCTAGTATTTTTTTTGGTCATCGGGGTTTTTGCACGTATCAAGCCATTGACCGTGAAGGCTAACAGATACTTATAATGTTATGTTATTATTTAAATATTATTTTTATAACAAGATTATATTTGTAAACTGTGTATAGAAAAATGATGTTTGTTTAATGTTTAAATATGTATATAATAACTTGATTTATACACATTAAGATTAGAAAAGATTAGATATAATTAGATATATTTAGATGCAAAGATGTTTATACTATTTTTATAATTTTATAGTAAAATATGTTTTATACAAAGTCTCTTGTTTGACTTTTGACGTGTACCAGATACTACGAACCAAGTACAAAGCACAAGTAAAACCACATGGCGACCCTGCCATGAGAAGTACACCACATGGCGATCCTACCAGTTACATGTTGAGAAGTCGGGGAAAAAGTGCATACCGTCCAGGGGATATGGTAAATAGACGCTAATATGGGCAAATCATCTTCCAAACATGCGGAAATTACTGACTCTGGAGAAGTCAATTCAAATTTCATCGTGGAACAAGAAAGAATCCAAGTGCCTACCGATGTAAGAGTTCTACTATATATATATTGACAGTTGTTGTTGTATTGTTGTTTCTACTAAAATAAAGCAGACCTATCGAAAGAACTTAAGAAGAATCTCTCCAGAAGTATGTGACCAAAACTCCAGCAGCAGAACCCAGCGTAGTTTGAGAAGTCCCAGAACCAGAACACTGAACAGCGTTGGACATAACCCCACAGCAAGGATCAACCTCAACCCAGAACACAACAGCAGTATGGGTTTTAAAGTTTATTAGGGAAAATTTTTTTATTATTATTATTTGTATATTTTTTTATTATGAACATTGTGTTAAAGTCTGCTCGACTCTCAAGTGCTCTCAAAACATTTTATTAGTCTGAAAATTATTATTTTTTAATTTTATTACGATATTATGGTATTTAATTCGCTAAAAAGCATATACGAAGACTCAGTTAAATTGTGCGACATTATAAAAAAAGAGCCAAAAGAAGCCGACAGATTTAGTTTAGAGTAAATAATTTAATTTAGAAGTAGGGAAGTTAGAAAATAAGTTTCATAATATACAAAAGAGGTCCAAGATCTGCTATTGACGACCCAAACGTTAAAAAATCATATTCAGATTATAATAAAGCTATTGAATCTCACCTTTTTAAATCGCGTTCTCTCCTGAACGAAAGACTAAAAAAATTTAGTTAAGGAAAATAACCCAATTTAACAAAAAATAATAGTAATACCGAGAAAATAAATATGGGGAAAATTTGATTTAAGAACAGCGGTATCTTTGTTACCATTTATGGATAACACGGAAAATAGCACTAAACAGTTAATTGACGCACTTGAGTTATATAGCAGTCTTATCGACGATAATGGCAACCTTATTGATTAATTTCGTTTAAAAACAAAATTAACGCAAAATGCAAAACTAAGGTTAGAAAACCTGTATGGAACAGTGGAACAGCTAGTAGGGGATATAAAAACCGGTTGTTAACGAAAAAATCACCGGCAGTTTTATCGAAATTACCCTAACGGAAGACAAGACGGCAGAAGTATCGACGATTACCCCAAAGTTGATCGAGACACTATTGGTCGATCTAAGGGTAGCGCAGGCCGATAATAAACAGCCGCAATGGGAGTGTTGGGAGGGATTAACGAGGAGAAAATTGTAGTAAACGCTTTTGCAAATGGACTTAGAGTAACGAACTAAGGACTATAGTAAAGGCCAGGAATTACCAAAACTTAAAAGAGCAGTTTGGGCGGCTAGGAAGAAGAGCTAACAAAAACACCCTCAGCCTAATGTGTTTCACATGAAAGGCTCAAAAACTTTAATTACAGGCCACATAACCAGGGAAGAGGTAACAAAATAATTATCGCCCCTTTGATAATTATAAGCCAAACCCACAGGTAATCTAAACTACCAAAAGGGAACCAATACTAAAACCACAGGTACATACAATATAACAGAGGTCGGGTCATTATCATGACCAAGGACGAAACAAACCGACGAACCGAGGTATTGTGCTGACGACGATTCAAATACAAACAAAAATGCAAGTTCAAACGCGAAGCAGTTTTTTCTTGCCTCACGAAAATAAAAGGGTCATGTTAAATATAAAACGCATTAAATTCAAAGAGTTAATTATAATGGAAGAATATTATTGTTTTTAATTGACTAGGTGCGAGCATTTCTTGTATTTTGAAAAACCCTTTAATTAAAATGAAATAGTAAACACTAGAAAAAAAACTAAAAATACAAGGAATAGCCGGATCCACATTGTCTATCGGTACCACAGAAATTAATTTCTCAATTAGGAAATGAAAATTTTTCCAAAATTTTTGTTGTTGTAAAAATTTCGATTCTCATATACAGGGAGTATTAGGTGTAGATTTTCTTTCTAAATATTCAGCAATAATTAATTACGAAACATTTTCAATTTCTTTAAAAAATAAGAATGGGATACAAAAGGGAAGGTGCCACTACAATCTAAATATGATTATTATACTATTATTCCCCTGAGATGCGAAGTAATTAAATATTGTTACACGGATGAAAGAGATGAGGGTTGTGATGAATGATTTAAATGTGAAGGAGTAATTGTAGCAAGTACCTTAGTAAAACCAGAAAATAACAAAATTCCGGTACGAATAATGAATGTAAACAAAACGAGAAATTAGGATAAAAAATTTTCAGCCAAATAAAAAACTAAAGATTACAAAAGTTTGAAAAAAAGTAAGATATCTCCAAAGGGTAGAAAAAGTGTTTAACTAATCAGACACCTTCAGCAAATCGAAGAAAGTAACTCAACCCCATAGCATTTGTGTTAAGTATGCAGACATTTTTCACTTAGATGAAGATCCTTTTTAAAGTAACCAATGCCTATCAGCAAAAAATAAGGCTAAAAGAAGATGCACAACCTGTATATATCAAGCCATACAGATTACCACATGCACAAAAAGAGGAGATACATAAACAAATCGGCGAAATGTTACGAAAAGGCATCATTGGGAAACAAGGTCGGAATGGTCTTCACCCTCTAATGGCCCGAAAAAAGCAGATAGTAATGGTGTTAAGTCACATAGGGTAGTAATTGACTACAGGATGCTCAATAAAAGTTAAGGGATGACGAAAAGTTTCCATTGCCAAACATTACTGAGATTTTGGACTCCTTGTCCGGAGCAATATATTTTTCTCATTTAGACTTAGCGCAAGGATACTACCAGGTAGAGTTACATCCTAAAAGCCGACCGTGCACAGCATTTATGACAAGAGAGAGGGCAATTAGATGAAAAGATGCCTATGGGTCTAAAAGCCCAAGTGCAGTTCTCCAGGCTCATGACAGGACAATGGCTGGATTAAACTATGAATCATGCTTTGTCTACTTAGACGATCTAATTGTCTTTGGTAACTCTTTACAAAATCATAACAGGAATTTGCTAAAAGTTTTTCAGAGACTCAGGAAAGAAACTTAAAGCTTGATCCGAGAAAATGCGAATTCTTAAAGAAGGAAATAATTTATCTAGGACAATATCATATCGGCAGATGGTGTTTCACCAGACCCAGAAAAATTGAGCTATGGTCGATTATCCAGTTCCAAAACTACGGAGGAGGTAAAGGATTTGTCTCATTTGCTAATTACTATAGGAAGTTCATTAGAATTTTGCAGAAATAGCCCAACCGTTAAAATAGTCTGAGTCGTAAAGGCAAAACTTTTCAGTGGACAGACGAGTGTAAACATGCATTCGAAACACTAAGGCAGGCGTTGGCAAAGCCCCTTGTTAAAATATCCAGATTTTTCAGAAGAAAACTAGTTTGTGCTCAGAACAGATGCTAGCGGATACGCATTAGGTGCGGTTTTGTCAAATTCAAATGACAGACCGGTCGCCTTTGCTTCCAGAACATTAAATAAGGCAGAAAGGCTTTATGCGACGATAGAGAAAGAATTGCTCGGGATAACATGGGCAGTAAAGCATTTCAGGCCATATCTCTATGCCAGAAAGTTTAAAAATTTTAAGACCATCGTCCGTTAATTTATTTATTTAATTTGACAAACCGTCAAGCAGGTTAACGAAATTTAGGTTAATATAAGAAGAGTACGATTTTACGGTACATTATGTCAAAGTTCAGAAAATGTGAACAGACGCACTATCGCGCCCCAGTCATAGAATCTCAAGACTTAAAAGGAATGAATGAAAAATGTGAGAGTGTGAATGTTAACTAGGGGGCTCAAGTTAGAGATAGAGCGGGTTTTTGGTGTCAAAACCAGAACTAACCACAACCGTGGAGACAAAAAACGTACAGACCGGAGGCGATAGGCTTGATCATCCTGTTGTAGCGAGGTTTTAAAACGTCCCAATGACAATTGAATTAAAAGTAGTGTCTAAAACAGAGTTTGCAAAACTTAAAAATTTGCAATTTTACCAGTACTGTGGGGTAATTTTATTTTTCAATGTGAATTTACAAACTATGTATTTTTACCAGAACAGTCGATCAGCGTATGACTTAGGTACATCGTTGAGAATCTGGGCAAATGGTGCATAGAAAATAATATTCCGGAAATATATATATTAAAAAATGCACAAAGTGCAGAATTTTTTAAATTTACTAAGTAAATGTAAATCGCATATGTTAGAACTGACTATAAAAAAAATATAGTTCGGGATGCGGAACGCATAACAGATAAAAATTAAGACATAAATCTTAAATGATTTTACACGTTACCAACAGGTGGTCATTGGGTGTACAACGATGTACAACAATATAAGGAAACGATATTTTTGGGCAGGTCTCAAAGGAGACGTAAGCCACTTTGTCAAAAACTGGGATAATTGCCAAAGGTATAAGCATTCAAACCGAAGAAGGTACCAATGGTAAAACAAGAAAGGCCAAATCGGCATTCGAAAAGGTTGTACTTGACCTTGTAGGCCCCCTACCCGAGGATAGCCAAAATAAAAAAATTTTGACGCTTCATGCGACTTAACAAAGTTTGTGGAAGGAATCCAAGAGGATAAAGGAAGCTAAAACAGTAGCAAAGGATTCTGAGAAAATTTTAAATACTACGATATGGGAAAATTGGGAAATCCTAACGGACCAAGGTTTGAAGTTATGTCTAGCACGTTTAAAGAAGCTTGTAAACTATTAGGGATCCAAAGAAATTTCCCTACAGCATACCATCATGAAACGCTTGAGGTCTGGAAAACTCACATAAACATTTGGGTGCGTATTTGCGTATGCAATTGTCGAAATATAAAGAAAGTAATTGAGCGACTGGGTATCGTATTGGGTTTTTCATAATAACAACACGGTAAACACCTCAACACGCTATACACCATACGAGCTTGTATTTGGTAAAATAAGCAAAATCCCGTCAAACCTTACTTATAAAATTTGATCCTATTTATAATTTTAGGATTACCCATTTGATTTAAAAAATTTAGATTGCAGACTGCGTGGAATGACGCAAGAAATAACTTAAGTCTCAAAAAACTAAGGCAAACCCAATAAAAAGCAATAGCTATAATTATAAAATCGGAGACATGGTCCTAATAGAAAAAAAAAAATGGAAAATAAATTAGCACCTTTGTTTAAAGGTCCATTTAAAATTTTAGATATTAAGAATACCAATGTAGTTTTAAATGTAAATAATAAGCCTAAGGAGGTACATAAAAATATTATTAAACCTTATTTTTAAGTCTTAAATTGTACATAGTATATAAGATAAGAATGAAAAAAAAGTTCAGAAAACATTTTTTTTCAACTTTTGGGGGGAAAGGTGTAATGGATTCATGACGAAAGGCTAAAGATATAATTTTTGAAAAGTTATTTCTTAGTACTTGTTAGGTCATCAGTCTATTGCACGTATCAAGCCATTGACCGTGAAGGCTAACAGATACTTATAATGTTATGTTATTATTTAAATATTAGTTTATATAACAAGACGGGATATAAAAACTGTGTATAGTAAATGATGTTTGTTTAATGTATATACAACTTGATTTATACACATTAAGATTGAAAAAGATTAGATATATTTAGATATATTTAGATGCAGTAAGATTTTATACTATTTTTATAAATTTTATAGTAAAGTATGTTTTATACAAAGTCTCTGTTTGATTCTTGACTGTACCAGATACTACGAACCAAGTAAAAACAAAGTACACCACATGGCGACCCTGCCATGAGAAGTACACCACACCTTAAAGAAATCGTAAAAAATTGTTTTTTTTTATTATAACTTTTTAAAACTATTGATTTAAGAAAAAAGGTATAAATTAAAATTGAGGGTCTAATAAAACTACGTTAGTTTTTGTTATATGGAATTTTTTTAGCCCGTTAATTTTAAATATTAAGATTTAAATTTAAAATAAAAAGGAAAATATCTTAAAAAAATAAAAAAAGTTAAGAAAAAAAAGTACTAAACAAGCAATAAACCTTTTAGTATGTTAAAAAAAAAAATACACATTTTTAATAAAATAAGTAATAAAGGGGGATATAAGCCAAAAAGTGATTTTGGCCATTAAAAATGTCGCTAGTAACAATATTTTTCGGTACAAGCAAGTATATCAGCCGGGTCTATCTAAAAATTAATTTAAAATGTTCTATTTATTGAACAAAACAAACTAATACACATTTCTCGAGGAATGGGGGTTAACCTGGTGGCACGGATATTTTTTTTTGGGCCAGTAACTGTACCCATTCTGATCTACCTATAACTTTAACTAAAATAAAAGTTAAACTGAATTTAAGTAAAAAATAATAATAATAATAAGAGCCTCCTTTATCTGGATTTTTATATACCTGACCGGACGCTTAACATTTGTCGATCTTCTATGCTACCATGTGTATGGCTCATCGTTTAAAATTTTTTTTTTGTGAATTTAAATATTAATTTCAATAATTTTAAAGACAGTTTCCCCTTTAGAATAATCTTAAAAAATTTTAATCATATTTTTTAACATCAAAAAAATTTTTATAGTTTATTTAGCATTACACTTTTAAAAAAAATTTATTAAGCCATCTACCTACTTTTTAGGCTTAAAGTCATTTAAATTATGGTATTAACCCATCTATTTACTACTTTTAAATATATTTAAATTAAAGGTTAAACATTAATTCAGCTGTTAAATGTTAAAAAGGGTTTTAAATTTACAATAAATAAATTATCAAAGCTTCTGAGTTATATTAAAAAAACAATTTCTCACGATTTCTTTAAGGTAAAAACAATTTTAACCCGCTGTGAGCGCAGTGCGATTTGAATTGACTATTATTCATAGAAATATAAAAATATGTTTCATGCGTATCTCTTATTGGCTTGGTTTATTGCGGTGGCCTTCCGGTTTTATTGGCTTCGGGCAATTTTAATATTTTTTCCATAACTTTCTTTTTATACGAATATTATTGATAATAATGATAATGTACTGACATGATACTTATTTTTTGCCAATACATTAAAAAAGGTTTTCTTCAAATAATTCAAAAACTTATTGGCTTTTGGCATTTTAATTTAAACCTGTGTGGTGGGAAAAGAATAATATTTAAAATCAATAAAACATTTAATTTTCAGAAAAATTATTTAAGAAAGAAGATGCATGCATTTAAGAAGGGGTAAATAATCTAAAACATCTTTATGTAAAAATAACTATTGCCTAATGTAATGTAGTTTTAAATGTTGCCATTTTCGTACCATAAAAGTTTTACATTTAAATACTTAATTTGTTAAGTTTATCGAGTAATTTCAAGTGTACCTTTTTGTATAGCTGAGCATACAAAACATTGTGTATCAAATTATTAATAATATTTTAATTTAAAAGTTATGACAAAAATAGTAAGACAAAAAAACAAAATTGCCCGAAGCTACGTCACTGCTTCATAAAAGTAATATTTTTTTTATCTACACATCTACTTTCTATCTCCCATCTTTTTTATATTTTTCTACAGTGAAATAAGAAATTAACAATTCTTTATTTAACCAGAAACACACAGCTCTGTATTTCAAACGGAAATATATGTTTACTGTTAAAAAAAAACAGGAGGATCTGCATAACAACAAAGACAGCCAGGGCGTCACTAGGGGATTTAGTAAACCCAAGGTCACGTCCCTGCTGACATGGGAATGGCGTGAGTACCAGGACATCCGGAAATAAGGACATTGGAAAAAAGGAACAGCCTATCATATCCTGTGCGAATGTGAAGCGTTAAATCACAAAAGACAGGCATTATTTGGGCATCCAAAAAAGGAGCCCGCAAGAATATATCAACCAACCAACCGGGTTATAAGATGTGTAGAAGGAACAAGACTAATAAGAGGATTGGTAAAAAACGATAATGGAAGATTGGGTAAAAAAAAGCCGGAGGATGCGCTGCCTCCGGTAGTAAATCAAGACGGCTTCCAAGGAAAAAAGAAAAAGAAAGGTTTTGGTTTTTATCTGTTCCAAGTTTCATTATAAATAAACACCCAATCTGAAAATAAAATGTAAGTTCAAACTCAGAAAATGTTTCTTTTTTACCCTGTTTATTAAGAATGAAGCCATGGGTTATGTTTATATAAATTTCTGTTTTATTTTTAGCGAAGAAATGTCCCATTAGGTCATGCAATATATATTATTGACCCGTAAAAATACTCATCAGATCGAAGATAAATTATTGAAGCGCATATATTTTTTTTCAGTCAATCAACATTAAAACCACCTACAGTTCACATATTCGTGCCTCACAATAGCTCTTGAATACCCCAAACTATTACACAATTAGAGAACCGTTGCTACACCACTGACGCATCTTTCTAAAATCAACACTCATCTTCACCAACATAACCACATCATTTACCGTTTATGCATTTATAAGCTATTTTATTAAACCATTTCACTGTCAAATTCCATTATTATTTAATAATAATTATTTAAAAAAAATACTTTATTGTCCAATGATGCCATACTAAAATAAAGTTTGCCTGCTTGACAGTAACGATTTATTAAATCTTTAAGGACAAAACTGTTATGCCCTTTAGTGCCTTAATTTTTTGCCCAAAAGAAATTGTAGCGAAAGTAATCAAAAGAGTAACGAGAACAAACGAGTAATACGAAAATAATAGTTTACCATGGATAAAATTACAACATTATTTAACTTATATTTAAAAATGGCGGATCCCGCAAGTGGAAATAAAAAAGGTAGTTAACATATTTCTGATAAGATTTGTGCTTAACATTAATAAAGCAGCAATAGCATCAGTTAGGTTATTTAGATGTCATAGTTCTATTAGTCCAAAAATATTGTTTTTCATGTCTACATTAGGTTCACAGATAAGAAAACTTTTTTTTATTTTTAGACATTTATGATTGGCATTATCTTTTTTTTTAAATAAGATTTAAAAAAATGATATTAAAACAAGTAAATAACATTCTTTGCCAGTCAAAATTGACAATTGTTAAAAAGAAAAATGCATAAACAGCATTTTTTTGATAAGTTCCAAGAAAGATTATTTGTTTTTTATTTAATTTTTTTTTTTATTTTATGACCAAATACCAAATTTTATTAAAGTCGAACCAATTTATTTGTTTTATTTTAATTTTTAAATATAACATGTTGTGCTGTTATTGTGTATTTATAACGTCTTTTTAAACAAGTAAAATATAGTCTAAAAACTCCAGCATAAGCAATAAAGAACTATCTAAAAAATTATCAACGTTTAAATTTTATTTAAAATATACAACAAAATTTAATTTTAAATATTATTTTATATATAGTTTTGCCAGGTAGCACCAGCGACTTTACGCATAATCTGGTATTGGTTTTTGGATTTAAACAATAACATAGTATAGCCTAAATGCGTAGTATTTAATAATTAAATATTTAATAGTAAAACATCTGTAAAAATAAACAAAATAATCTTGTTACCTTGAAAAGAGAAAACAAAAAGTTAGAAAGTACGGTTGTTGAGTTATATGCAAAAAATTGAATAAGAGGAATATCCCAAAAAAAGTAACAACTACCTATATATACCTATACCTTTTTCAACCAGTCATTGAGGGCCATACGAAAGATTCAAAATTTATTTTAAGACAAAATATACTACTTAGGATTTAAGTTTTAAAAACCCAAAAATTATATGTAAAAAGAAAAACGACACAACTTTAAAGTGATTTTTTTGTAATTCATTAAAAAAAGGTAATAAGCCAAACCAAAATAAAAATTGGGTTTTTTATTTTGTTCAATCCCAATTTTTTGGAATTTAATGCTACAACACCTGTTGTTTTTTTTATTTTTTAAATGTTTTTTTAACTTTTTTGAGTGACGATATAAGGTTTTAAAAGGTGATACTCAGATTTTATTGGTGGAGTCACAACAAGTCGAAAAGAAGAAAATGGGGAAAAAAGTTAATTTTTTGAAATATGATTTTTAAAGTTTAAAAAAGTTGGAAAAACAGCCCCGTTTCATCGAGGGTGGAACGTCTAACGAGCAATTTAAATTTTTTTAAGAAATTGTTTTTTTAAACAAATAATAAAAATTATTCTTGAATTTATTTTGATATTTAATTTAAAATTGGTTTAATTAAAAAAAAAATACAATTGTTTGGTTTTGTTTTAAATAAAAAAAAAGTTTACACCAAAAAAAATAGGTAAAATCCATTCAAAGAAAACAAATTATTATGTTTTTAAAAAAAACTTTTTATTTTGCTTAAAGAATAAAATTTTTTTAAAAATTCCGTTTTTAAAATCTTTGGATTTTTGCACAGGTTGTCGTAAATAAAAACATATGGAATTTTTCGATTTAAAAACAATCAAAAAAGGGCAAAAGTAAAACTGACTTTACTTCCGAAAGGCTTTTAGGTAGCTCTGTTGCCAATTTTTTTTTTAAATTTTTTTAACAGGGAAAAATAATTATTTTTTTATTTGTATATTAAAACACTTAAAATTTGTTTTTTTATTACAAAATAAATCTCAAAAGGATTAAAACAAAGTTTCTTGTTAAATTTTCGAAATAATTGCTTTAAACTAAGTTTGACATTCATTGAAAAAACTGTCAATTTAAACACATGTTAAAAATTTTTATTGTTTGAGCCCAATCGCCATTTAAACGTGAGCATCATACTTTTTACACTCTTATGTACTTAATCGAAAGTAAAACTAATAAATCGGTAAAACATTATTTTCTATTAGACTAGACAAGTGATTTAAATTTTATTTTACGATAAATAAAATAAAATATCCGTGCCCGTAATACAACAAAAATGAATTCTGTTATTAATTTTGAGATAAGAAAACAGATTTTACTCGTATAAGCCAAAAAAAAACCAACACAACAGATTTAAATTTAAAAAATATATATAGATTTGTCATCCTATAAAAAAATGTCCCTTGTAACCATGTTTAAAACAAATTTTATTTGCTGTCTCTTGGGCTGTTTCACGGTATATAGATATAGTAAATATAGAAAGATACCTAACACTACTGGCTTTTTAAGTTTAACCAATAAAAAAGCAACATTTTATATTTATGTAACTAAGCATTTATATATTTATAATATAATATATAATAACGCAAATAATTTCAGTAATATTTTAATTCTGTCACTGAAAGTAGGAAATTTTTATTAAAAATAATGTGTATTTTTTTTTCGTTAACAAAAAAATATAATAAGGGTATAAAATAGTAAACATCTTGTTTGTAGTTGCCTTAAAGAAATATTTTTACTCAGTTTATTTATAATGCTTATTTAATTAAATTCAATTTTGTCTTATAACTGTTTTTGGGGACTTTTTATTGTGGTTGTTATAAACATTGCTTTTTGTGAGAATTTTTTAAAATTTTTATTAAAGGCTGTTAATATACTTTATTTTGCCATTTGCAAATAATAACAAACTAACCATCGAAAATAGCTTTATATGGATCTTTTAGAAAATTGTGCTTTTATGATCTCCGATTTAAATGATCTATATAAGTTCGTAATCTAATGACACGATTTGCCAATTTCCATTATTACGAATTATCTCTTAACTCTCCATTAACTTGTCTAATTTACTTTTAAATTTATATTGTCTAAAGTACCTTCTCATTAAAATTAAGTACTAAGGCATTAGAATAAAATAATATGCATGTTTTACATTTCCAATGAAATATATTTAAAAATTATTTACTTTTTAATTACTTAAAATATTGCACTTTTTGATACGTGTCAGAGCCACTTCTTAAATTAAAATAACAAATTTTTGTTTTTGTTTTTTTTAATCTCGAAAACTACTTGGCTTATCAAGGTAAAATTCGGCATGGAGGTAGATTATAAGTAGTAAATGTTAACTAAGGAAGGATTAAATAAAACTTCCCCCTTCTAAATGGAGCAAAATGTATGTAGGCTACTGATTACTATTAAAAAAGATCTGTTTTAACATCTTGTGAACTAAAGCCCTGAGGAAATCTCAAAAACTACTTGACCTACGAAGATAAAATTTGGCATGAAGTAGAGTCTTCGCCAATAGTAAAGAGTACAATGACGTCAAATGCGCACAAACCGATATTCACCGCGGCAGCAACAGGTGGGTCAGTGAATATCCGGAATCGGCATCGGTAGCATGTTTATATTGATGGAATATTAGAAATAAAATTATTGTGTGTTGTTTTGAACTTTTATGTTGTTAGTGTGATTTATTAATTGTTGGACTGTTTGGTAAGTTTTTGTTCCGATGTGCCTTTCAAAATTTTATTTAGAAGTATATTTTACAGTAGATTTTTGAAATTGTTTAAAAACGGTTTTCTGCATTTTAGGATTAAAAAAAAAATTTTATAGTCACATTCTAGTACTTACCCGGAATAAAACCCTACCTAGGCAGATGAAAAAATCCTATATTTTTCTTATTTTTTTAGTTTACAATCTTGCGGGGCGGGAGGAATAGTGGTTGGGTGGGGTAAAAATAAAGCTGCTAGTAATTTACTCAAATTAATTTATCACAACACAATTTGTTAAATTACACATTTAAAAAAAATCTTGAAAATTAGCGTAAAATTTAGAAAATCTGGAAACGATCTTTAAAGTAGGTAAGTGTTTGGTTATTGTTTGTATGAAAATTAATATTTTAATTTTCTTTATTGTCTAAAAATGGTCAGCAAACAAAGCTGGAAAAAATCATCTACTAAAATATTTAAAGACAATTATTTATTTTGTATAATCATACATCATCAATATTTACTGATTAAAATTAAAAAAAAAATTAAAAACGTAATTATTTCAACAATTTCCATAATTAACATGTGAACCCACGCCGCCACTGCCATTTAATATGAAACCTGCCAAAGAAAGACGGAGGAACTCTCATTTATTCGCGCAGCCAACGATGACGTCAAAGTATTCTTTACTTTGACAATTACTCAGTTATCAAAGAGACGTTAGCTGAAAGAGTTTTAAGAAATTTCCTCCTCCTAAATGGGTAAAATAAGGAATAAAAGTTTAAACGGAATTTCGACATTTCTGGAATTAAAAGTATAAAAATTGGTATGTAGGCTAATGATTACGACTAAAATTGATATGTTTCAACGCTTTTAAAATTAAATGCCCCGGTAAGTTGAAATGAAGATAAAGTTTAAAAAAAATCGACATTTTTGATAATGTTAATATGAAAGTTGGTAAATAGGTTTTCATTACCCAGAAAATAGAAAGTAGTAATATTTTTAAGACTTTTTCCTACGAGTTAAAAGAGGGATAAAAAGTTTTTATGAGAAATTTGTTATTTATGGACTTAGAACTGTTAAAATGTTACCCTTTTGTGATATAAAAAGGTATATAATTTATTGAATTCGCGGTTGGCAATAGTCAAACATTATAAATAATATAGATGAAGGAAAAAAAAAGTTTTTGTTTCACTGTATATTCAGAATATCTCTGAACATGTGTTTCGACCTTGCGGTCATTATCAAAGAGTTTTACCAGTAAACTAAACTAAAAATTATGAAAGTGCCCTATTTAAATTATTTTTAGTTTTCAGGTAGGTACGTTGTTTAAAGTTCCTTCGGATGATCTATATTTGAATTTAATTTTATTGCTTTATCTAAAATTGGGTTTTTTCCATAGTCTGTTTGGGTATTGGTAATGTTTTTATTTTTATGCACAGCTTTTTTGATTTCTTAAGTTTCTAGATAATTGAGTTTTTTGCTTTTTGTGCCATTATGTAGTAACTTACAGTTATTTTCATTAAAATGGTGATTAGAGTTTATGCAATGTTCAGCGAAACCGGTTTTAGGTTGGTTGAATAAATTTGAAATTTTGTTTCTTTTTAAGTCAGAAATATTCTGAATATACACTGAAACAGGAAAATAAAAGCAAAATATCCAAAATCGTGTAAGCACGAACGAAGCCGAGATCGATAAGCTAGTGTTTTTTATAGAACTGTATACTATTGCTGACATAAAATTATATACAGGGTGTAAAAAGTTTGATGCTCACGATTTTAATGGGCGATAGTGGAGCTTAAAACAAGTCAAAAGATTATATGACATATGTGTCAAAACTTGACAGATTTTTGTCTAAACAATGTCAAAGTAACGACTTGAAAGCAATTATTTCTGAAAACCTTAACAATTGGCAGTTTTCGTCTTAATTGCTTATTAGTAGATCCATTTGCTAGTAAAATAGACTGACTTTAAATGTTCTAATCTACAAATCAAATAATAATAATAATATTTTTCCCCCAGTTGAAAATTTAAAAAACAATTGGCAAACAGATCTATCCAGGAAGCCTTGTGCGTGGAGTAGTGCATTATGTTCACCGGCCGCGACATTTTTGTTTGTTTTTAAATGGGGAAAAATGCTGATATGTTATAAATTTACAACAACTGTAGTGTCCAAGAGTTTTAAAAACGAGATTTGTGCAACCGAAAATCTTATTCTTCAAGCATAATAAAAAAGTTCTGTTTTAAAACATAATAATTTGTGCTCTTAAAATGAATATCCAGCCTATGTAAGTACTATTTTTTAATTACAAATAATAACCAAACAATTTTTTATACTTAAATTTAATTTTAAATTAAATATCAACGTAAATTATTAGACGTAATTTTATTATTTGTATGTGAATAAACATCTCTTTAAAAAGTGTAAATATGTTAAACCTCTCTATATTAAAAATTCATGCTTTAAGTATTTACATTTTTAAATTAACGCCCTATGCTCATGGTTTACATTTTTGAGAATCTATAAATGTGATGGCATCAACGATCAGTTATAGCAGTCCGTTTTGCTTATAAATATAGAAAAAGTTTTAACAGTCTTTAGCGTTAAAATATTGCTTTTAATCAAATAAGCAGCGTTAGGCAACCTTATTCGTGGTTAATAAATTAATAGGTGATAAACGGCATGTCCTGTTGGATATAGTTCAGATTTTACGTCAAACTAATGGCCTAACCTACTACAGACTCCCGTATAGTCTAAAGATCTTGTGACATGTAATACCTGCATGTTTCGGTACTTGGCTATCTTTTACAGAACTATCGGTCCCTATGAATCATAATTTAAAGATTCTTTGTAATTAAGATATAAGTTGATAATAATATTTAAAAAAAATGTTGGTATATAAGTATATAATATACTTTATTATAAGTGATTTTTAAAAAGCATATTTTTTTATTTGGTAAAAAAGTATTTAAAATCTTTGTTTTTTTATTATTCATAGAACGGCGTAATTGGTTTACCCGTTTTTCATCGATTTGTGGTTCTCGAACCTGATTAGCTGCATTACGCCCACTGTTCATTATGACTACTATAGTTTCATAGTAATAGCAAAATATATAATTACTTTATGCGTTAAACAAGAATTTAATAACGAAAACTTTAATCCATAGGTTAAGCTTACATTGAGAGAGAATCGTTGTGCCCAAATCCATTTTAAAATATTTTTATCCAATCGAATCAACTAGTCGTATAAAAGTCCATTTCACCAGGCAGTTTAGTTCAATGTTCTTAAAGATGGTTATAGCTAACCTTTCTTTTTCAAATTTAATGTTATTATTTATATAAATTTAAAATTTATTTTAAATATTTATTTCAATACCAACATTCTTTGTGGCAATTATTTTTAGTACCTAATAGGAATAACACTCAAGTTAACCTCAATAGATCTTTTTTACCTTTACATAGGCGTTTCATGAACTAAATCACTCGATGATGAAAAACAATTTATGCTTTGGCCCCATTTTTGGTTGATCCAACCTCCTTGTTCTTTTGTATATTACATGATTTCCATATTCTTTTAACAATTCAAATAGTCATTCAATTAATTTAAAACAATTTTTTGTCCCAAACATAATAGTTAATTAATTTAAGGGGATTTTACATTTGTCTGCTGCACTCTGCCTGCCTCCATTCCTGGGGTCTCAAAGAACCTTACACTCCTTCTCCGCTATTTTCTCCTTATAACCCTAATAACCCCCTATTAAACAATGCAACCGCTTCCTTTCTAACTCCACTAATATCTCCTTTACAATTTCCCAACCTCGTGAGCTTTTTGGCATCCCCCTGGGAATGTCAGGAGAAGGGAGTTGGGGCCTTACATTTTCATTTTTCTTTTTTCAGTTTGTAACTTTTTAAAAAAAAAGAAATACATTTTTCATAGTTTACTATAATTTAACGTTCTGTTTAGAGGTAGGAATTTCTTAGTTATATTAAAAGGTTTAAAAATAAAATATTTCAATTTGATTTCTTGAACGCGCCCTTTTTTCAAAAAGTTTTTCACATTTGTCATAATATACTATAAATTACGGTCCCATTCAGCAGTAAAGATTTTCTTAATTATATTAAATTTAAAACAAAGAACCATAATTTTAAATTGTATTTAATTTGATTTCTCAAACACAGCCTTTAAACATTATAAATTTACAGTTCCTAACAACAACCACATCCAAATAACCTCGGAGTAGTACATCCTCTTCTACACCCTTGAAAATGGTTGTCTATCCTTTTTTTATGTCAGTACAACTGGTTTCTTAACCTAACATAATTACATGTTCGTCTTTCCACAAAATGGTATAGTTTTTTAAAATTCACCCTTTAATAAGGAAAAATGTAACATATATTAATGTTGTTTGACTTTTATTTTATTTTGTGTAATAATGTGATAGTTTACTAAAGCCCTCTACATGTTTTGTTGGCTCAAATTGCTACGGCTCCAGCTTGACGACGAGTAAGTTTTGAACTTTTCTTTTGCTTATTCCTTTTCCATACTAAGTCTACTTAATTTATCAATTCATCTAGATTTACTATATTTAATGTTTAATTTCACGTAAAATAAAATTAAAATATAAAGAGTTCATTAAAATAAAGATTTTTGACAATTTCCTTTAAAATATTCTAACAGTTTTTCAATTTACTTTTAAAGTTCATTTCTTGCTTGTAGATAGCACTTGATGGTTTTACCGAAAGCGCTCTGCTAGGATTTTTAAATAAAATTTGCACGAAATACAAAGTCTCTTCATTCCCTTATAGGAAATACCTAATATAAATTGCATGAATGGTATTGTTATTTCCAATAAATATGTTTCTTATGCTAGATATTTTAAACATATTTAAAATTTTTAATATATGGAGCCTTATATAACTTTAAACATTTTTACCAAAAGTTTTTTTTTTAAACAATCAAAGTGTATTGGTAAAATAAAAGAATTTATGGCTTATAGTATCCTTTAGTCTTCTTTACCACTAAATTTTCCATGTCAAATAAACTTTGTTTGAGGTGCTCCCCTAATTGTCTACTGTAATGCCATAAAACTTTTTATCAACCTCAATCCAGCTTAATTTGTTGGTTGAATGTTTCCCGTTTGCCAGGCTTAATCAAAGACAGCCGTCGGCATGAGCCGTAAATGTAACTCTAGATATACGCATGATACCACAGAGAAGAACAATGCATGAAATAACAGTTAAGTTTTGAACACGGTTTCTAGGAAGAGATTGCAATTTAAATACTGTTTTGTTTAAGTTTCCGCAAGAATCTTGCAGCTGGTAATTTTCTAACAAAAATACAAAAGTTTTAAAAATCTTTTCATAGAAAAGCATTAAAAGGCAGTAAAAAGTTGACTTTCTATATTTGGCATACTTTTTATTGTTAATTATAAACAAATGTTGGTTTAAAGAGAACAAAAGTCTATTTTCTACCATATTACATATATTGTACCAAGATCCTTTTTTTTTTTTACGTAATGTTGCAGGGTACTAAAGTTACATTTAGGTATTTAACTAAATATTTTTTGTTAAGGTGATAATAAACTACTTACACAAGTTTGCTGCACCTAATGTAGCAATAATAATTTTTCGTAATAATAACCTTCTTATAGAGAATAATACTATAATGTGTTTTTATTAAGTCCTAAACTAATAGGTTATTATTACTTTTAATTCCCAAAATGTCGATTTAAGCATAAGGTTTTTTTAATTACCTGCTCTAATTACAATAAAAACTGGCATGGGTAAAATGTTTTGAGATAGCAATTTGAGTAGTTCAACGGTAGTATTGTTAAGTTAGGGCTGACTAAAGACATGCCGTTGGAAAATATAAAAACACATTATATTGCTTAACTTTAATCAAATTAAAAAAAAACTAAAAGGTGGGTGGAAACTTAAGTTATTTGGTTAAAAATGCATATTTTTTAAAGATTTTGCAGTTTGTGTAGGCAGTAGTCCAAATTATACATAAAGATATCATTATTTTATAATATATTAAAAGTGTTTTCCAATTTATTCTGGGGCTCTAATTGTCAAGTTCTTCTCCAAATTTATAAATCCATAATGAGGACAAAACAAGATTACGGATGTATAGCTTACTCATCATCTCGAAGATCTTATAAAAATAAATTAAATACTATACAAAACTGTAGTATAAGATTAGCAACTGAAGCATTAAGAGCAAGCCCTATGAATAGCTTAAAAAGCTTAGCTGAAATACCTTCCTTGGAATACAGACGCTGCTTTCTTTTACTAAAATATTTAGCTTATCCCTGGCCAAAAAAGGACCTTCCAACCCATAAGAAATTTTTCTACCCCAAAATCCCCGTTAAGACATACATAAATTAAAAAAAAAAAAACATTTGGTTGTAACATCTTGTATCTGAAATTCTCAAAAGAAAATAATTTTGTTCTTCCTTCCGTTCCTGACACCAACCCTTATAGATTTCCCCCATGGATAAAATAAAAAATCAAATCAGATTTTTCTCTATTTACATACAGTAAGCAAATTATTGAAGACCCCTTTTTTATACACTAATATATGAAAAGTACAATAATCACAACATAATTCATACAGTCGGATCTAAATCATCAACTGGTACTAGATCCGATTTTTAACACACACCAGAGAAGGGCAAAATACAAACTCATTAATATAAATAGCATACACACTGCCGAGTTACTTGCAATCTCTAAATCCCTAAAATATATCATGGATCTTTCTCCAAAACGTAGGGTTATAGCTACTGACTCAATAAGTTCCATACACTCCATTAATAAGTACTTTTCACCCATGATATTAATTACACATATACACAATTTAGAAACAGAAACTGAATGTAAGGGCCATTCAGTAATATTTTTGTGACTCCTAGTCATATTAGTATGGTAACGAAAAGATAGATAAATTAGCGAAAGCATAGACAAATTCAAGTAATATTGATACATATAAATACTCAAGCCGAGACATAATTTCAAAAATAACAATTACTGTTAAAAATATGATACAGATAGAATGGGATTTGATGGAAGAAAACAATAAACTTTTCGAAATCAAACCTAATTTTTTTACAAAGCGCAATATAAATAACACTAATAAGAAAACCATGGTTATTTATAACAGACTTAAATTGGCCACTCTGAGTAACTCACGAATATTTATTTAAAAATAAATATCCTCCATACTGACTCCAGTCGTTAGAAGTTTTTTCCTCTAACCGACACCAAAGCTGATAAAATTTGGCATACTAGTAGACTTTAAGGGAAAAATCGAAAAACAAACGAATCCTTGCTGAGAAGTGTCGGAAGAGGGTGAAACTACCCCTAAACTTTTGAACTCATTTTTATTTAGGAAGGGATAGTTTTTCTTAATAATAACATTGCCATTTGAAAGAATGGAAAATTTTACGCTAGAAATGACTATTCACACATAAATATTTTTGTTCTAAGTTTGCAAAATTTTCATCCCCAAAAAAGTCGCGAAATCGCGCGAAATTGATTATTCAAAAATTTTCCGACAGTTCTCGTACCAAAATTGAATTTTTGCAATAACGTGAAAAAATCTCGTGGGAAGTAATATACCAAATGAAAGAACAAGTCTGAACCTTTATCTCTTGCACAGTTATACTAGCAAATTCATTTACATAAATAAATAATCTTATTGCAACCGTAAGACATGGTCAATTACCCTTTATTTCAATCCTACATACTTGTTGCTGGAAAATTATAGCAACTTAAGGGTTTCGACTATTTAGCTAGACAGGATTTACTTTTCTTTGTGTTATGAGCTTTGCAACTTGTAAATTTTTTTGACCCTCTCATTCTCTTAGTTAACAAATGAGATTTCAAGCATTGTACGCATTATAAGCACTATGTTAACAGTATTATTTTAAAAGGGAGGGTTAGGTCTTTAAGAAAATATGTCTACATTCTTCAATATACTCAAGAAATTCAAATAATTCGAGGTAGAACAAGAATTTGTAAGAAATCGTATCATCACGAAAAATGACACGTTAGATCGGCCAGAGTCGTCTCGAAAGTTTCCCCTTATACTTTTCTGAAAAAGCAAGGACCCAGCTTCAAAATTCATGTACTTGAATTTCCCAGGGATGCCCCTGGGAAAGGCTATTTCAACTTGGAATATCGGGTAAATCTTAAAAAAGCACATTTGCGAATATTTTTGAGCCCTCTGGTGAGTTTAGAAAAAACTAATTCTTACTATTTTGCTGTCACGCTGATTAAAGTTGTCACGGCATGACAAAAGTATACAGAGGTAAAAACTTTTACAGAGCCACAAGTAAAGGGTTTATCGGCCTTGAGGACAATTAGATGGTGATTAAATGAAGTTGTTTATTTGCATTGTATACTTACAAGGAGACGACATGGCCTTGGGATCGGCGATTATGGCTATAGAGTGCTCTTAGTACATATATATTACAATATTAAAAATGAAGACGCACTACTGAGTGCCTTTATTGCCTTTAATTAAGTAAATAATTATTTTAAATAATAATTTTACAATACTTTTCAAATCTATTTATATTAATTATTGTAATTAAATAATTGTAATTAGTTTATACATATAAGTTTTTGAAAGAAATGTTTAGTAGTGTTTTTTTTTTTAAAATCCGAGAAAAGAAAATAAAAGTTCTAAAGCCAATTTGTAATACATATTTATTAACATTATAATGGTTTGCAAAAAAACCCGAGTGATTATTATAGAAACATTCAAAACAATAATGATTACGACATCTAGCGCAACATATAAATGCCGATTTTTTACAATTTGCGGGTTTGTGAGGTATCAATTGAAAAACATACATCGTTTACATTTATAAAAAGATTTTGTCAGTAGATAGTTTTGGTGCATATCATACTGCGAAACCTATAAGGAATATACCCGCATGGTTTTATCTTATTTTTTGTTGAAACACTGTATAATTGTTTAATTGTTTAGAAAGTTGTAAATTCTCCATTCCTACAAGCTGTGAGCGGAAAGATCGCAATTACAAGTTACTTTTTGCTTATCGATATCGGGCTAACTTTGAGCCCCAAACGGACCATTTTGCAACATAAATTGTTAATAACAATTGACTATCAACTTTCTAGGTTGTATGAACTCGAAAATCGAGATCAGCTACCAAAAAAGTACAGAATTCCAACTGACATTTCAAAAATCTATAAAATACAAGCAGCGACGTCGTACGTACGTACTCCCTAGCTACTACCTGGTCATAACTCAGGGATACATTACATTGTTCCTTTATAGCACTTGTAAAGTCCACTGCAAGGGAGATTAGGTTTTTTCGTTATTTCTGCTTTAAATGGAAATTACAATTTTTTCATGTTTAAGGCTGGTTTTCACCCCTTTCGACACCCCTAAGCAAGGATTTTGATATTTTCGGTTTCCGAGTACCAAACACTACATCTGTACTAAATTTCATCAATTTTGGACTCGGTTAGAGGTAGGGGCTATTTTGCCTCTAACGACTGGAGTATGTAATGAATGTCAAACTTCTATTATTATAAAACATGTACTCTCCGAATGCCAACATTATGCAGATATTATAGAAACACATGATATTTTATCAGATTTAAAAAAGCATAAGTATAAGCATAAGTATAAGTTTTGAGATAGTAGTATTTTAGGGTCCTATTTCTACTGAGAATATTTCCAGAAAAAATTGGGGAGGTCACCGGTCATATTTTTAAGTTAGGGCTCCCTAATTGTCCAGGAGCCAAAGATAGTCAGCTATAAAATCGTATAAACCTTTATTTTGACACCCGAAAACCTACTTATCGTAGGGTGTCCGCTACTGCAGATATCTAAGATCAAAGGTCAAGAAAATTGATTTTTTTCACATTTTTTGCAAATATCTTGTTTTCTATGGGTCTTCTCCTATTTGTTTTATCCAACCCCAATCCTGGGGTTCTAAATCATGCCCTAACCAAGTCTGAACTTGATAATAAACTAGGTTAAAATGTTGGTAAGATGATGCACTCGTTGGTGGAAGATTTGATAACTGCACATCTTTATTCAGTATTATTAACTTGATGAACTGTGCATTGCGAAGACGATTAATACTGTCCTCAGATTTTGGAGCATTACAGATTGCCAACAAGGTTTGAACTCCATTCTCAAATAATGTTTAAACCGAGCAGTTTTCTTCTTTAAATGCTGCAGTTAATCCAAATTTGAAAGTTTCCCAAGTGTTCTTAAAAGAGTGTTCTTAAAAGAGTGCAGAAGTCGTGTTACAGACTCTTACTGCGTGCAGAAACAAAATGTGTTTTTTAGAACGAGGATATTCATCAAAACTTTTGGGAGAGTATATTTTAGTTCAGACCATTTCTTGGCCAACTTTTTTAAGGAAAATTTCTTGTTGATGAAATAGGGTACGCCCCATTAAAATGCCAAGTAAATCTATATCTTCTTTTATTATAACTGCAGTTTTTTCCCTGTTTTGATTCGTCAATAGCTGTTTCAATAATAAGAACATCCGCATTATCTTTGGCCTGTTTTGTTGTGATAATAACAGCTTGTAATTTTTCAATGAGCATATTATTAGGCTTTTTTTACTACTTTAATTAAATGGAAATTTTTCTTGGGTTATTGGTACAACTTCGTATGGTTTTAAGTGCAGCAGCTAACGACCATCGACCATCGTCATGAAGTGGAATAGGAAAATTGTGGTCGTTCTTTTTTCAATCTGGAGCCATATGCATCCTACTCTGTTGCATTAAAATTGGCATGCAAGCTTTTGCCCTGCCAACTTCCGTACTTTCATTTATAATTTTTAATGTTATAAAAGAATCCAAAATTTACGGATTTTAAAGCTGTACCTAATAATTTTTTATTTAAAATTTCATTAAACTATTTTCTTTAATAACTTTTTGATTATATAAATAAGTAAGTGTTATTAAATGAATAGATATACTCAATTAATAAAAAAAATATAATGTATTAGTTATTAAAAAATGCAAATTATTTAAAATTATAATTTTATCAATAATTTATAGACTTAATACGGCGTATTTTTAATCGGGACTACCGGTTGACTTCAAAAAATGATACTCGAAATAATTAAACACTGCGCGCTCCCTGCCCTCTATGTGGAAAACGGTTCAAGATACCAAAAAATATTTTAAATAAAAGTTAGAAAAGAATTAAATCATCCACAATATTTATAATAAATACAAATAGCTTTAAACCCATAGAATACAAGATATTTGCTAAAGATGTAAAATTTTTTGACCTTTGACTTTATATATCCGCAGTAGCGGAAACCCTACGATAAGTAGGTTTTTAGACAAGTTTATAGCTGACGTTCTCCAATTCCGAAGTGAAACCACTAATATGACTAGATAATAAAGATATGCCACTAGAAAATATAAAAAATTACATTATATTACTTAATTTTAACCTAAAAAGGGCGTGAAAATTTAAGTTATTTGGTTAAAAATACATTCCTTTAGAAGATTTTGCAGTTTGTCTGTCCGCAGAGTATTTCCAGTGTGGTCCAAATTAACCATACAAATAAAGTTATCGTATGGGCTAAGAAATTAATAAAATATTAAAACACTTTTTTAAATATTTACTGTATTAAAGTATCTAATAGAGTGATTTAAAAGTAGGGTTAGTGACCTAAATGTACTGGGTGGCGCATTTTAGTTATATATACGGGTTATTAAGAAAACCATAAGAGAGCAATTTCGTTTATATATTTTTAAAACAGATTTAAAAAAAAAATTTAGTGTGATAAAACTTCAAGCCTAGCGTGATTCATTTTGGAAATACAGGTCGTTTTACATTTTTTTTTTTTTGATTTTACAAAGGTCCTGTATATCGGTCATTATTACAGATTTGGATTTTAAGTATTTATTATTACCCTCCATTATTATTTAATTTAAATCTCTTATATAAATTGATTTTTTTTTCTGCTCTTACTAAAAATTAATATAACATTCTTTTTATAAAAACGTCTAAAAAATGTTAATTTTATGTTGTTTGTTTTTGTTTTATTTTAAAATTCTTTTTTTAGATATTTTATGGATTCTAGGGAAAGAAATCAATGGATATTTTACTTTATTATAAACACCAGAAGAAAATCTGCAATAATGGCCCTTTTCGATTCTCCTAAGATGACCGAATACGGTAAGACACTTTAAATACGTAACGTTTTGTTCCGCTTATATCTCCACAAAAAATAAGTGGCTTTCTATTAGAAAGTATTAAAGCGTTTGCCAAAAGATAAAAGGGCCTAATATGGTCGTTTTTTATACTAGAACCAATTATTATTATTATTATCCTTATTTTCCTATAATATCACTTGAACAATCTTATTCTTTGACATACCTTAAGAGTAACTTTATCATTTTAGAAAATGTAATACATCTTTTTAGTCCCTAATTGTGGTTTAAATGATAAACGACCAACTATTCCCAATACTGAATACTTTAAAAATTATTTTGTCCCTTAAGCAACATTTTATAATTAGCATCAACAACGCCACTGGATTTATATAATTTTTATCAGTATCCCGCAGAAAATGTAATTGCCATTTAAATTAAACTCTACTTCCTAAAACTAATGTTTAAAACTAAAGTAGTTTGACATGCACTGTGCCCTATGTGATGTTATAAACTACACTTGCCTCTGACGCTAACGAACATCTTTGATTAAAACTGTCAAAGACATGCCTGCAACCAATAAATTAAATTTTAATTTATATAAATTGTTGCAATAAACTTGATCATCAGTCTACTACCCACAGGTTTAAACCTTTAGAGGGTAAACTAAGTGTACTTTTTACTTTTGCTAGTTATACAATGATCGGTATAATCGATAATCCATATGGGAAACTTCGATTTCTTATTTCATAAAAAAAATATTTCTTACTGAAATATCTGCATGTCCTAAATCAGTGTCCACACTGAAAGCAACACACAGGAACATTGTGTTTATGTTGCTTGTTTGTGGAACTTGTTTCTGATCATTTTTTAAAGTTTAAAACAACAACAAAATTATCGTAAACATTCTTTTTACACCAAAAAACTCACCTTAGTCAAAGTGTCATTGTGTTGCTGCAACAAGAAACGTTCCATCTACATTAGAGTAATGCGTGTTTCAATATTGGTAAACAATATGGTTCAAAGATAAATAACAGGCAGCAGTGGTTCAATTGTCATTCTATATATGTATTATTATATATATATATATATATTAATATATATATATATAAATTTTATATATATATATATATAAAATATATATATTTTATATATATATATATATATATTATATATATATATATATATATATAATATATATATATATATATATATATATATATATATATATACATATATATATATATATATAATATATATATATATATATTATATTATTAATATATATATATATATATATATATATATATTATATATATATATATATTATATATATATATATATATATATATATATATATATATATATATATATATATATATATATATATATATATATATATATATATATTAATATATATATATATATATATATATATATATATATATATATATATTATATTATATATATATATATATATATATATATATATATATATATATATATATATATATATATATATATATATATATATATATATATATATATATATATATATATATATATATATATATATATATATATATATATATATATATATATACAGTAAAGCGCAGAGTACTGCGAACATAGGACGATCCGAGACGATTTTTGGCTGTACCTAAAAACGCCGCACATTGCTTATCGATCAATAATTTTCCAGCCAACAATTCAATACGTTTATTTCTGAAATAGTTCTTTAGTATCGAACGCTCGACAGCAATAGTTGTACTGTGTCGATTATTTGCGACCAAAAAGTTTTTTTTTTTAATAGTTATTAATAATGGATGTTTACGAACTGGAAGACAAAATTTAAATTATTGAATGGAATCACCGTGGAAATCCTGTTAGGGGAATCGGGATTATTTAATAATTTATTTCTAACCAGGCCGACTCCCACGATTTCCACTATTTACCGAGTCATTAAAAACTTTCTGACATTTGGTTGTTTAACTCCAAGAAAACATAAACATGATAGTGCCCCAAAAAAAAACAAAAAAGGGAAATGACACAAATTATGGTAGTGGCAAGTGTTGTTAAAAATCCTACAGTTTCCATTAATACAATTGCAGGACAGGTTTTTTTGAGCAGAAGATCAGTGGAAAGAGTGCTGAAAAAAAATTGATACGATCCTACAAAGTAAGAAAAACCAATGAAATTTTCCCTGATGATCATTTTAGGCGAAGGCAATTTTTTGAAACTGTAATGGAAATGAAAAATAACAATGAAAATTTTATAAGTAACATTGTTTTTACTGATAAATCGACATTTTCACTTTATGGTCTCACCCAACGATTTTTTTCTCTGAGGTCACGTAAAATCATAAATTTATGTTTTCCAGGAGAATAGGGCTAATAATCTACAAGAATTGCAATTACAAATTGGGAATTGGGAATTTAGGATTATTACCCTTAACATTAAGCAAATGTCAGAAGGCGTTTTTATGACAATCTTGGTTATTGTTTGGCTCAAGAAGGTGGTTTATTTGATCATCTTTGATAACTTGAAAAAGAGTTTTTCTTTTTTATTCTATGAATGCACATTAAATTATTTTCTTAAAATATCTTCAACGTTCCATTATTTATTTGAGAAAATTATTTTATTTTATTAGGAAAAAACGTTTGATTTTTAAAACTAATTTTAAATTTAGACTGATAAGAAATCAGATCGAAGTCGGTTGACGCTAGCTAACTCCTGCTACTTGCCTATAAACACTGCATCCTCTTACTGGAAAATAAAAACGTATAACCTAAACTGGACAGATAATTCTTCCAATTTATCACCGCACTCCCCCAGTCCTAACCAAAAATGGCCACGGAGAAAACGAGACGGAAGTTGAGATGCAAGCCACAAAAATTATTGGTATTTTAAATTGGGTACATCCAAAATTGTCCAGGACCCTCCTATGTTCGCAGTACGGTGCGCTTTACTTTATATATATATATATATATATATATATATATATATATATATATATATATATATATATATATATATATATATATATATATATATATATATATATATATATATATATATATATATATATATATATATATATATATATATATATATATATTTTCCTGGGCATAGTGGTTCTTGTTATTTTTTTAATTACCAAAAAAAGAGTTTTCATTTCAATTTGTTTATTTACAAACGTTTCGGCTTGTTTGGCCTTTTTCAATGTCTACAACAAGTAAAATTTATTTTTAAATTGTTTAATTTACGACAAATATTTAAAATAGGATGTAGAAGATTTTTTTTTAAAAAATTAAAATTTATATCATTATATACTAGTCAAACATACTAGATTTCTTTTGACTCACCAATAAGAGGATAATCCATTTAAAAAAAATATATATATATATATATATATATATATATATATATATATATATATATATATATATATATATATATATATATGTGTCACAACAATTTAAAATTAACATGTCAAAATTTAAAACTATTTAGAAAGACAAGACACAATCTGTACCTACATATACGGTTAAAATATTACATTAAGATTGGCCGGTATTGAGACGTTGGTATTTTTTTTTTCCGGTGTTTTGGTTTTTATTTATGTTTATTATAAAAATAATTATTTTTTTCCCAAATCTGATTTAACATTAATTATAATTGTCAACATTTCTCGGAAGTTAATTCATTACATTATAGTAAATTTTACTTAAATTTTTTATGTCGGTATTGTCGTTTATTGCATTTGTGTTGTTTTTAATGTAAAACATATCCATAAATTCCCTTTTTTGATTATTAAATTAGTTTTTAAAATTTTGGTGTCTTGGAAATTGAAAATATTATTTAATTATTCTATATCCATGTTAACAATGGAAATATGGGCATTGAGTTATAAT